>PVLD010004019.1:0-132327 GCA_004027595.1 Dinomys branickii
AGAGAGAGAGAGAGAGAGAGAGAGAGAGAGAGAGAGAGAGAGAGAGAAGTTGGTTTGTGAACTGTGGAGCTGTGTGCAGGAACGAGCAAATTTGTCAACCACATTGTCCTGGGGAGCTCTTGATCTCCGTCTTCTCTGCAAGGCTTGCAGTAGGAGGCAAGGCTTGGCCTGGCTGTAATTCAAGGTGAACTTCAGAGTTCACATCCTGGGGGCCAGCAAGGACAGAGGACACTAGGGACAGCTAAAATGCAAGGCTTGGATGTACATAACCATTCTGGGGATCTCCTTTCAAAGTACAGGTCTTAGACTTCATGTGTGTGTGTGTTGTGTGTGTGTGTGTGTGTGTGTGTGTGTGTGTATCCTTTATTTTAATAACTAAGACATTTGTCTGATAAACTCCTCTACTAGAATCTTATGGGATAATTATCTCTTCATATCTAGTAAGATTATAACCCTACATCCCGACTGATCCACAACTCTCATTTTGTGTGGCTTTTAAGAAAAAAAAATCATTCCTGCACAAGGCACATGTATCAGAGATGCTCTCATTATCAATGACAACAACTAAGGCAAACAAAGTTAGTGTCTGCTGGCAGGGAAGAGGTGGGATAGATGGAGGAGATGGATTTGAAGGAATATTATGTAGCTATTAAAAAGACAGCATTAGATCTGTAGTACCTATTGACCTGGAAGGATATCCAGGATGTATTAAGGGAGAAGAGCAAGTGGCAGGCTAATATCTAAGTTGTGATTCAATTTTTAAAAGCAAACAATTTTCCTTGTCCTGTGCATGTATGTGTGTGCTTTGCTGGTGGAGAGGTGTGTGGAGGAAAATGTCAAGCTGTTAAGTGGTTATTTTGGAGTTACACAAGGGGGAGGCATGGTGGGCATAGAGTGTGGTGTTATTTCTTCTTTTTACATTTTTGGAAAGTTTCGTTGGTTGCAGTAAACACGCTTCTCTTAGAATCTTTGAAGAGGGAACTTAAAGGAATGGTGTTTGAAAATTTACAATTGCCTGTCTACCCTTGGCATGCAGGACATCACCCGACTAAGAGAGGATTCACATCCTTTTCTAAGTTCATGAGGGCAAGGGTCACATCTTTTCAGCCTTACATGACTGAGCCCAGTGTGGTACTTAAGTCAGAGTAAATCTTGGTAAGTATGAGAAACTGGCGCAAATAGCACAGACTCGGCCAGTGCCAGGGGATGTGGCTCTTCTGTGAGCTCAGTGAATTTAAAGTGAGTTCACACCATGGTGTGTCTTTCCAAATGTGATACTGCTCAGCCAATTCTTCTCTGCAGAACTATTTCCTTGAACTTTTCCTGTTAGATGGTTTTATCAATGACTAGTTGAGAGCAGAAATGGCCAGCCAGTCACTCACATTGGCAGATAACATTTATCCAAGAAGTCTAGTGACTTCATTGAATATAGGTTAGGATCCCCAAAAGGACCTCTTCACATGAAAACATGCCAACCTCAACAAGTTGAAATTTTAAATCTGGGTTAAAAAATCCCGAGAGCAAAAATTTATTGCTCAAAATGGCATTTGGCTAGCTGCCTTCACACAGCTCTTCTCTGCTTCTTAAAAATACATTTAGAAAACCCCAGAAAGAGATGAAAACTCAAAACCTAGAAATTGAAGACTGGGAGACAACTTAATGGCACAATCTTGGAAGAAACAACACCAATTATAAATGCAATTGGAGACAAAATGAGAAAATAGAGAAGAAAAAAGACAGAGTTGGAAGAAAATAAATGCTAAACAATCACACTGCTCATCTCTATACTAAAATATTTACACATTTCCATGAAGTGACTGATTCTGTAGGAAATGAATATGGCTCCAGAGAAATACCTGGTATTGACGAACACAACAGGAAAGGAGTTGTCAGAGAACTACTTTCACAAAGGCCCAGACACAAAGGACTTTATATAAAAATGTACAGGCTATTCAATCTGTTTTAGAGCACAGAACATTATTTGATTAAGTCAGCTAAAACTGAGATTTCCAAACTAAGAAATTAATTAAAGACACCACCCTCCCCCCCAAAAACAAACAAAAGAACTGAGTAAATGAAAGACTATCTACACTAAAGATCATGGACAAATATAGAAAATTCTAAATCGTGTGTTAACACATGTAAAAATGCTCTCAGAGGGGATTTATTACAAAAAGGAAAGGTAATCTGCTAATAGGGAAAGTATTAACACAACTTCTCCTATCCATAAGCTGAAGGAGGGGTCCTTTAAATTCCAATAGACATCCCAAAATGTACACCTTCGCATTTGATTAAAAGCCTTAGTTAGCCAGACATTAATAGAAGCATTGAGAGCATAATGAAGAAAACCTATCTAAACCAGCAGCCAAAGCTGCTTCTCAGCAAACCCTGGAGGAATTACTGACTTTTAGAAGAGACAGGAATCACCTCAGCAGTGAGCTAATGCTCAGATCACTGGGCTTGTGCAAATTTTGTAATATGTACTCGGATCTGAAGGGTGGCGTGGCATTGCGCACCTATCATCCCAGAACTCGGGCGGCTGAGGCCAGAAGATCATTGGTTTGAGGTTAATCTGGACCACTGTCTCAAAAACCAACAATCAGTCAGTCAGCCAATCAATCAATAAAATAAGCCAGCCAACCAAGATCTGTAAACCAACTTTGAAAAGGTGAAATGTGCTGTTCTTAAGGCATCCATCAAAGTTAGGAACCCAGTAAGACAATCAGTCACTACCGTCATTTAGCACGGTCCTCTCAGCCTCATTCATAGAAGAAAGGGCAGGAAGGGATATTATTTATCAATAATTTGATTGTGCAACTGGAAACTCAAATGAAATTAATTACAATACAGTTGGCACTGGTGAGACAGTGCAAGCAGCTTACAAATAGATAATTATAAATCAATAATATAGATCAATAATAACTTTCTCCTATGACAGTGACACTAATCACTCAGAAAATATCTGGGAAGCACTGCCCATTAACATGAGCTACCAAAATATGAAAACTACCTGGAAATAATGTTCTCAACAAATGCATGGAGAATGTTGAGATTTCTCCAAAAGACAGGATAAAATCCTAATAAATAAAAGATGTATTATGTTTAAGGGTGAAAATCTTAATGTCCTAGAGTTAATTGTGCCCTAATAAGTGTATTAATTAAATTTTTATTGTCTCAGTTTTTTTTTCCTGGCAGCTTCATAGAGTTATCAGAAAATTTGCTGGAAAAATCAAATTTTGAGGCTCAAGTATTGATAAAGAAGCTCTTCCAGCAGTAAGTGCCTTTGTGAAGTTGTATTAATTCAAACAATAGTATGCTAGTATTTTAGAAACAGAGATAAAAGATATAGAAAAAAACACAATAGCAAGTTCAGAAATAGATCTGTTCTTTCTTATGTATATATGATGTATATGTACAGGTGCATGTGAATTTAATAAAATGAAATTTAATGTAGAGATATTGAGTCATGCATAGCATGATTTACAGTTTTAAATCTCTGAGGGCAGCTTTATCCCCAAGATTTGAAGATTTTTCATCTCTGCCTATAACAAGTACTGGAAAGAAGGAAACAGCACACTATGGTCATTAGTCTTCAAGGTATACCTGCAACGAGCCCACAACAAACTTCCAGGCCTGTGTGGTTTCCCAAACACTTATTAATTCTGGGCTGGGGATATAGCTCAGTGGAATAAGCACTTGCCTAGCAAGCGCAGGGTCCTGAGTTCAATCCCCAGTACCGCAAAAAAAAAAAAAAAAAAAAAAAAAACCACTTATTAATTCTTAGGTTATATTACTGCAGGATCCTAGAGCACAGGCATAATATTCTGGTCTCACATTCAGCCTTGATGTATGACCTGGAGCCTATCAGTCAACAAGCCTGAACCTCAGTTTCTTCCTTGAAAAATAATGCTGTTGGGTCCTGTCCCTTTTGTAAAGTTGTGAGAGAAGATGCAGTCATGTCTGCAAGCCCTCCATAACCCAGGCTCTGGACAAGCAGCAGCCTGAATTGCCACAGTAACTTCATTGTTTACCACCTATGAGTCTTTGCAAAGGTTATTTCACCTGCACATACCTTGGTTTTGTCATTCACCAACTGTGGTATCTTGGGAAATTTATGCAGTTTTACTGTATTTTGTTTTACCTCATGCTTAAAAAGGCAATAACAATAGTACCTCAAAATGTTTTTATGAAGGGCAAATTTTAAAAAGGAATACACTCTACTCAAAACTGTTGGACACATGACTGGTAATAGTTGGTGTTTATCATAACTCTCTGTGAGGAGCTATGGCTCCTCTATGCCAAGGCTAGGTCACATGACCCTGGCCTCAGCCAATCAGCCCTTTGAGAGCCTTTGTCTGCACTGACTGGTCAGTAATGGTCATGTGACCTAATCAAAGCCAATGGATTGCTTGCTGGGAGAGAGACTCTCTCTGGATTCAAGCATAGAAGAATATATCCCTGAGTACTACTGTTAACCAGCTTGAATCGATGAGTTTCCCACCTCTGCTTTAAAAACAGAGAGGAAGATAGGGAGACAAATGAGAGAGAAATAGTGTATTTATGAATTTGATCCCTACATCAAACCATATCTCTACTACTCAGGCATGTGAGCCATTAGGATCTCTCTCTCTCCCTCTCTCTCTCTCTCTCTCTCTCTCTCTCTCTCTCTCTCTCTCTCTCTGTGTCTCTGTCTCTCTCTCTAAGTCAATTAGAATTTCTTTCTTTTTCACTTGCAACCCAATGAATTCTAGGTAATACAACATTGTTACTACATTATAGTAACCTTGGACAAAATGTTCCCAAATTCTCCAGAACAGATTGGATCTGGTCTTGTTATTAACATAAGCCTATTATGGTTTTCATCCTTGAACAGTGCCTGGCCACACAATTATAAAAGATGATCCTTCATCTGAATTATGGGCATTTTAAGGAAATGAAACTTGAAACAACACTGCCCTTTTCCAAGTCATGGTTGAATGCACAGGGCTAGTGACAAGTCAAGAGCTTCAAGCCTATGACCTTCACATAGCAGCCCCAGGGCTGGAATGGAAATTAGCCAGAAACCATCATTTCAAATTTCAAAAGGTCACCAATTTATGAAAGGGTCCTTTAATGTTCACTCAAAAGCAGATGAAAAGTCAGAAATAGAAGCAGATAGGGCTGAAGTGATGGTGATGGTCCCAGGACCCAGTAAGCCCTATCTGTGCCCAATTAGACTACGGTGACCTTCAGAGGCTGAATTTAGAGTTTTAACATCAGTTAATCTGTCACTCAGAATCTCATCTAATGGCCTTTCATCCGGTTGTCTCTGTGACAATTAGCAGAGGTTGGAATGTACATGTTGGAGTGCTTCTTCTGATTAAAAAGTGTAGCTGTATATGTGGGAGTAATTAGTAAAGACATCCCTTGTGTGTTCCACAGCAGTGTACTCAGTGGCCTGTCAACAACCTCACTTGAATGTTTTCTAGGAATTCAGGATGTTCAAATTCTCACTCACCGTCTCTGCATCCCTGTTACATCACCAAAATGTAACATTATCCACCTGAAGGTTAAAGGCAGCAACGGGGGAGTTCTTTGACCTCACTTGTCCTTGTTCATTATGTATAATAATCAGGAACTTCTGTTGATTCTAGCTCTTTAGTGTCTACCAAAGGGAAGGCCGATATCTCTCCACTACAGTCTCCTCCTGCACTATGGGAACCCACCATCGTTAAGGTCTCTTAACCAGTCCTGAGGTCTTCCTCCTCTCTCCCCCGGGCTTCTCCACAGTTCAGCAGAAGTGAGCCGCAAAAAGGAAACCTATTCTATCGTATTGTTAAACTCTCACTTTAGAGGATCCTTGTTCATCCCAGGACAAAGTCTAGATGCACATTCCGAGGCTCTGCACCGCGGAGCGCTGTAAACTTCAGTCTTGCTGTTGTCTGCCTCACGGCACCCGTGAAGTCACATTCAGCCCTGCCGTCACTGTGTGTTTCAGTTTCTGTCTTAGGCCGTCCTCCCTCTGACCCCAGACTCTTGTACATGCGGTTACCTCTCCCTGGAACACTGGTCCCTTCGTCTAACTCTGGTGCATCCTTCAGCTCCTGTGAGATTTGTGATTTTTCTTTTGGAGGATTCTTCTTCCCAGTTCAGGGAGGTGGGTTGCTGGTTCAGGACAAAGGTCATGGAGCTGTACTATGCGAGTTCAAGTTCTGCCTCAGGTAACAACTACATATATGACAGGTTACTTAACCTCTCTATGCCTAAGTTTTCTCATCTGTAAAGTGGTGACAGTAAGAGTTGTGAAAAGGGTCACGTGTGCTCCTTAGCTGGCCCATAAATTCTCAAATACTATTAGATATGATTATTGCTATTGTACTTGCTACGCATGGATGTCCCCAAGGCTTCTGTCTTTGGACTTCTACTTTTAATTTCCACATCCTTATGAAAGGTTCTCAGTCACCCTGAAGGTCCTGCCTCTAATCCTTGCCTGTTTGCAAATGTGCATTTTCTGATCACACCTCCGTCACACTTCTAGAGTCTTCTCCTACTAGGGTTATTGCAATAGCTACCTGGTGTCTCTCTCTGCTCCCTTCTTATACTTCTAAACTATGTTTCTATGTGGCACTTGACTTTACTTTGAAAACGTCCATGCAAATCACATTGCTTCTCTGCTTAACAATCCTTCAATGGCTTCTCATTACCTTTCAGTCACGGTTTTCAACCTTGGCACGCTTGACCTTTAGGATTTGATGGTTCTCTGCTGGGGTGTGTATAACACCTTCCTGTGCAGTATAGGGTGTTTATTAGCGTCTCTGGTCTCCCCTCCTAGGTTCGGTTGTACTCCCCTTCAAACTGTGACAATCCAAAATGTCTACAGACATTGCCAAACACCCCTGTTGGAACCACTGGCTTAGTATAAATTCTGGATGCTTTGCAATAATCTTAAAGGTCATTCCTAGGTCATATGCCTATCTTTTTTTGGGGGGGCTATCAGGGGGCGTACAGCTTCTCAGACTGCAGCCTCAAATATCGATCTCAATCACCTTTTATTGAATAAGAACCAAAGGCGTAGCTAGTACAAATGGGCAGATACCAAATGTTTTAGCAAGGATAATTAAAGGGCTATCCTTCTCCACATGTAATCCAGCACACGCCTGTGATTCCAGCATATGTCTATCTTAAGAGACAAGCTAGGATCACTTCTGTCCAGGCCACAGAGTTTAAGGATAAGGTGACATGGTGCAGCCCACTCCCTCAAATCAAAACACTGTTGCCAGAAAATGGGAGAGTGTATGTGGGGTTGGGCAGATGACAAACAGAAGGGGGCATTTTGACTCTACTCTCCTGTCTTCCTTCATAGTTTTCTTTGTTATCTAGCATAGTGGTTGGCCGAGAGGAGTGTTTGTCCAGGGATTGCCCAGTGGTCTCGTCCATTCCCTAAACCCTTCATCTTTGCATGTGGTCTCCTTAATTATGGGTTAGAAGGTAAGAAGTTTGTAAATTGAAATCCCCATCCACCAAACACTGAAGAATCACAGCTCAGTTTCCTGCACTTTGCTAGATCTCCCAGGTGAGGAATATCACCAGAGATCCTCACTCTGTGGAGTCATGGCTTAGCTCTGTCTGTGTTTCTAGACAAAGATACAAGATGCTCTGAACCCCCCCAGGCCCCATCCAACTTTACACCAGCAGGGTTGCATTTTAATCAAAGGCATCTCTTCCACGGCCTGCTGAAATCTCCTGTTGCCTCTTACATCCCAGTGAGGGTGGAAGAATGGCTTGGCTTAACTGCAACTAAAAAGAATACAAAAACAGCAGAGATACCAGAGTCCACCAAAGGACCATGTTTCATCTCCCAGTGGAGAACAAAAGGCAGAACCAGAAGAAAATCTGACAATAGAACGGAAGTGGCTCTTTCGGATTCTCTTTTCCATCATTTAGAATTTGTCAACAGAATTAGAATACAACTGTGATGGGTGTTCTCAGATATAGGACTCCTGTACACTGCTTTACATTTGTACCAATTATGGAACTATTGTTTTTGTAGATTAGATCTGCTTGACATTTCCTACATCAAAAATTGTGTCAAAAATTTTAAAGCCTTGTTTTAAGTTCATTTAAAAAAAATAATGAGGAGCCCAACTGCATTTTAACAAAATAACACTTTCATGTGAAAAATAATAGGTTTCTCAGCGTAAAAAGTAATGAGAAGAGTGGTGTTCATTTTTACATTTTTCTTTGCAAATCGCTTTAATGCCCAGCATAATAGAAGGCATATTCTCATATCTTCTCCATGCCACTTGCTGTTAAATATGCTTGGGTGGAAGGTGGTGAAGAAAATCTCCTCTCACACAAATGCATGGCTAACAAAGGAGTATTTGAATAGCCCTTGAACATAATAATAGAAGTTCTTCTTTGATACTACACCAAAACTCAACGAGTGGTAGATCTTTAAAAACTAGTTGCAAAGTAGAACTTGAAACCATATTAATTCAGATTTCATGTTCTAGCATATAAAGATCCATTGTTCTCATGTGCACCTTCAATGAATTTTTTACCCAGGGCTAATCTTGGAACATTACGTATTGGTCATTTGGGAAATATTGATTCACTCACTGAGTTATTCAGGTCTTCTAAATTCGGCACATCTCCTCACACACTATTTTTTTTGAAAGAGCATCACATTGGTTCATGGGGGCCAATAGAAGTTTTCCAAAAATTGTAATTTTCACTTGAAACATTGAATTTTATCCTTGGCAACAAACACTTTTAGTTGCTTTCTTTGAAGTGACAGGCTCACTTAGATCGTTTTGGAAAAAATGTCTGCCAAATACTCAAGCCTGAATAACCATAATTTTGCCTGTCAATTATTCTTTCAAGCAAATATGGTGTTTCATGAGAAAAAGTAGCTAGTTCAGCTCAGGAATCAGTCACAAGGGGGACTTTGCCCAAGACCGCTAGCACAGTTTGGTTTGCAGCTAAAGCGCTCTGTGTGGACTTCCCATTTTGTTGCATAAGATACTAAAAATTAATACTCAAGGCTTGAGGTAAAAGAGAATTAATGCTTCTTGCTGCTCCATCAGCGACATTTTTAAGTGGAACTAGCATCTTCTTTTGCTGTGTGTGCAATGAACTCAATAACAATTGAGCCACTGTCTTGCTTCACGTTCTGCTTCCAGGAGTTTTGTCCTCAGGCACCTTTGCAACATCAGTGCAAATGTCAACACATTTCTTATCTTATTTTTACAACTTATGTCTTATTTTTACTCTGAAATTGTTTTGATCTTGCTGATCCCTTGAAAGTAACTTGGAAATCCCTCCATACACACACACACACACACACACACACACACACACACTCACACACACACACACACACACTCACACACACATAACAGCTAATGGTTCCTACATTGAGAATGCTGAGATTTTCTGTTTCAAAAGACCCGAGTTTGAATCCTACTATTATTATTTGCTACCTATGGACACTGGAGACAGCTACTTCTCTGAGTCCTATTTTCTCATCAGTAAAATGGGTATACTACGCTGTAGGTCTCTTGGAGAATTAAGTCAGGTTACTCACCTTAGCACTTGATATGCACTTGCTGCTATTTCTTAAGTATTACTGGATCCCCAGTGTGATTCACCTAGGGAATTTTCTAAAACATGGATTCCCTAAGGCTTTGACCACCTTTCTCACTCAGCATGAAAAGAATTAGCTCCAAGACTTGTCACCAAAGTCCGTGAGTCTAGTTCCTTGGCAGGTTCTCTACCAACTATGTCTTTGGTTTTGCCCCAGTCTTTGTGAGGCTTGTGAGGAATCCTGGGGACTAACAGACCAAAGGCAGTCATGGCCCAGATAATTCTCTGCTGTTGGCAGAACAACACAGGTGAGCAGATTCTGTCTATTTCATTTATCCCAGGAAAATGCTATTAACCAATACTAATTTAGTACTTACATGGGCCAGGCACTGTTCTAAGTGTTGTAAAAGGATAGATAGCTGTGGCAACCCTATGATTAGGTGGAGTTAGAATCCCTATTTTTGTACAGGAGAAAACTGAGACTCAGGTGAAGCAATGTGCTCTAAATCATACATCCTGTGATAAGTGTTTTTTTTTTTTTGCAGTACTGGGGATCGAACTCAGGACCCTGCGCTTGCTAGGCAAGCACTTATTCCACTTAGCTATACCCCCAGCCCCTAAATCATACATCCTTCTGCCAGGTTGATCTAGGATTTGACCTCAAGCAATCTGATGATAGAGGTTAAATTTTTCCTTCTCCTCTCCTCCTCCTTCTCCTTCTTCTGCTGCCTCTGATTCTGCCTCTTTCTCCTCCTCTCCCTCTTCTTCCTCCTCCTCTATTTTGCTTTTCTTTTTGTACTGGGGATAGAACCCAGGGCCTTCACACTAAGCTATATCTCCAGATTGTTTATTTTTGAGACGTGATCTTGCTAAGTTGCTAAATTGCCCAGGCTAGACTTGAACTTGAGACCCTACCCGACCCTCCAAGAGTACAGGGATTACAGGTGTATGCCACCATGCCTGGATGAAATTAAATTCCTAATTACTAGACTCTGAAGAAATAGGAAAAATGGGGGAGGGATAATTTATCCAGAAAAAGTCCTTTCCCTCATAGAGGCATTGTATTACAAAACCCTAATTTTTCTCTGAAATGACCTGTTTAAAAGAACCCTTGAAAAATGAGAATTATACCAAAAAGCCCAACTGTGATGTAAACCTATATATGACACAATTTTGAGCAACCAGTTAAGTGGTAGGAAACTGCACTTGGATGTTTTTCTCTGAATGATTCAGCCTGTGACATGAAAACCACAATAAGAAAAGCACAGTCCTAAAAGCAGCTCAGCTTTGTGCTGAACATTATCTACATAATCGTAACAATGTGCACTGGTTTTCAAACTTCAGGGTCAAACTATAGGCAGATGTGGAAGGCACTGGTACAATTACAGAACAGAATGTAGATGGGATGAACCTTGACTATGAAGAACATATGCAAATATAACCAACAGACATGGCCAGGTGGAAATGGGGAGCTTGAGCCTCTTCATTCTATAACGTGGAGAGTCCAGGTGGTTGGAAAAAAACATAAACATTCATGTTATTATTAAAATTTAGAAAGCTGATCAATAGAGAACATGGATGGAGTTAGCTAAATCCTCACCTATCATGACCCAAAGTCAGTAGATTATAAATCAAGAAATAATAGGATGAACATGTTACTTAGTGATCTGGATGTAACCCAGAAGAACTGAATCGGAAATAGCTGAAACAAAAGCTTGCTGTGGGGCGGGGGGAGCTGCGGTGGGGAGGTATGAATATCCTCGAGGCAGATGGTTGTCAGGAAAGGCCCTTCCATGATTTGACTTTTAAAATAGTGTGAGTGAGTAAGTGTCTTAACAAATTGTAAGATAAATTTTTAAAGGCATTTGAGTTAATCATAAAGATTGAACTTGAACAGAAAAAAAAAATACTATCCAAAAAATAGGGAAATGTTTTATTAGCTAGCAGAAGTCATTGCTGGGAGAGAGAGGATGGGATTGTAAGGATAGAGTAGAGACCTTGCTTCATTGACTTTGTTTTATATTGATAATGTGGTTTTGCATTACTTCTATATTTTAAAAAAATGTTTTAAGGAAATACAATTTAAAAAGCTACTCAGAAGAGCACACGAATCAAATATTCAGGATTCTTTTAAAGTTCAAACACTTTAAGAGACAGAAAGATGCGTCATCACCTTGTATTGTCTTTACGGCTTTCTGGGGGGTAAGCAACTTCCTTTTCTCCTTCTCATCAGCTTAAGGATGAGTAGCCAGGAGCTCTGAGTTCACTTGTATTCGGGCACCACCACTAGGTGAGGCCAGTCCCCCGTGTACTCTCTGAAAGCCTTTCTGTATATTTGGAAAACCTGTGTTGAGCCCTGGTCAGGGCCATGCACTCGGGGACTCACTTTGGGCCTGAAAGAACTGTCCCATGACAACCTCAAGACTGACTAATGCAGAGCCTCCTGCTCTAGGCCGCAGGAGCTTCCTGTCTTGTGACCAGAACCCTCCTTGCTTTTCAGGACAGTCTCCACACAACTGTGAGCTTACCAAAGACAAGAAGGTCATCTATTTCATCCTCTGCGACATCCATGGGAGCCAGCATAGTGTCCACAACACAGTGGCCTCTTAGTAAGTGCTACTCAGAGGGGAACTGGGGCTAGAGGGGCTCCCAAGTGCAAACCCTCCAGGTGGCATGTCTCAACAGACCTCCAGGCTGGGCAGGGGAGCAGATGCTTGCTTGAGCTGGAGAATGGTGAGGTAATCTGTGAGTTGGGAAGGGGCTGCCCAACAGGATGGTGATTGTAAGATATTTGCAAGATTCAGTGAACACCAGAAGTTTCCACATGGATGTCATGAAAAACCTCATTTCCCTGCAGTGAGGAAATAACATGAGATCATGCTCCGCCTTCAGGAGATGAAGGAATACAAGGCTGAGCTTCTGCTCCACTTCTCCTAGTCACTGAGTGGGGACAGGGCAAGGTTTTTGAGGGGAGGGGCACTCAGAGGTGCTGGGGATCGAACCCGGGGATGCACACATGCTAGATAAGTGTGGGCAAAAGTTTTAAAGACAAGAGCTAAAATTCTTGCCTGAGGGAAGCAAGGGAGGTCACAGGGGAAATGGCATCTAATAATGTAGTGGCAAAGAAGATTTCGAGGTGGTGAGCTCAAAAACAGTCACTCCTTGCTATCGCAGCAACTCTCCAAAATCTTCCAGTTTGTTCAGAGTTAAAGTCAAAGTTCATTCAACCCCCTGCAAGGACCTATCTGCAGACCATGAGCCACCATCGACTGGCCCGATACCTTCCTCCTTGCTCTGCCTCCTGAGCCTCTTTGCCCGCTTTGGACGTCACGCGCATGCTTACCTCCAGCCCTTCACAGCTGCGGTCCCTTCCATCTGGAACGCCCTTTCCAGACAGCCTCTTGCCTCAGCTCCTCACCTCTGTATCTTAAGTTCAGTATCACTTTCTCGAGGAAGCCTACCTTGATCCCGCTGTTCACGAGTTCATCCGTCACACCTCCCCAGCATGCCGTCCCCACATCAGGTTAATTTGGGAGAAGTACACAGAGCTACCGTGTGATTCTCCATTCCCTAAGCCAACAAGAGGTCCCTGCAGCAGAGCCTGGGGACACTAACCCTGGGTGAGGAGGTGGCCTGCACCTGATTTCCCTGCTTCTAGCCCTAGTATCTCTTGGATCCCAGGCCGTGTCACTGCCTCACTCCTCAGGAGCTCAGCCTTCGCCCGTCAGAGAGGGAAAAAGCAGAGAAGAGCAATTACGGTGCCATCCAGCAGCCCGTTGACTCAGATTAGCATCATCGTCTCTTGATTTGATCTTTTCATTTTCCTCCGAACACTAAGAGCGTTTTGATCACATTCCAGCTCCATTTTTGGTGAAAAAAGTAACATTTTGAAAATCATAACTTATCTGCTGCTACCTATTTTTAAGGCATTTTGCAGCTGATAAACAGCTAATTGGTTCTGCCATCCTGTAATTTTAAGGGGTCAAGCTGATTTGTTGTAAATATGCATCTGCATTAACTGCTTTATGTCAAAACCAATTTCCACAGGTGACAAGTAGAATTTTGTAGTGAGTGAGGTGAGGGAAGATACCTCAGAGGCTGTTGGTATCGCTTGAACTTAACAGGTAGATATTATTGTATTCCAGGGCAGCAGCACACAATACCAAAGACATATGCTACAGAATACAGAGTAGTGGAAAGTCTACTTCCTAAGCATGCAGGTAATTAAATATATAAACTCTTACGCTCAGGGAACAAAAACAGTGTCTGCTGGCCTTATATGCAATATGGCCACACAACATGTATTTTCTTTTTTCTCTCCCCGAGTTTGCATCCAGGCTATTGAGAGAATTTTAAGATGAGATTGTTAAACTACTTCTGGGTAATCTTCAAGGACAAAATGGAAAATAACAGATGACAAATAACAGAATGTTTTTCAAGACTTGAAAGCCAGACTTCCTCAAACTCTAGGTTGCAGAATTTAAGTAATCATGGCTGCAATTATGGGATATATTATTTGTAGTGGATTGATAACTGGTGGTGAACTTATAACCCCCAGCTGAACTGAGTCAGCTCGGTGCTGGGTGTGGGAGGCCCAGCTGGGGACTGTTGCCAGCAGCATAAGAGGCAGAACTGGAGAAGGAGAAGTTATGGCTGGTGGGAGCGGAGAAAGGCTGTTGGAGCTGGTGGAAGCTGATGGTTGTTTTGGAGGAGCTCGTCACACTGGCTTTCCTGATGAGCTTGGCTGTTGTCATCCTCTAAAGAGCTCGGGACCTTGCTGGCAAAGAGAATGGCTTCAGTTCACTTTAGGGGAGCTCTGGTCCTCACTTTGAGCATTGCTTTCTGGCTCCAGAGGGGAAGATGGTATGGTGCTGGTCTCCAGCAGAAGCTTGCTGCACTGGCTTCCCTGATAGGAACTCGGCCATCCTGATCATCGGAGGAGCGCAGGACCTCACTGTTGCTGAGGATGACCATGGTATCTTTCAGGGAAGCTCTGGTTCTTCTGAGCATCACTTCCTGGCTCCAATACAGATCCCTCAGCCTGCTAGCACAGATTCTTCATCCCACTGGTACAGACTTCCTAGATTCCACCACTGACCTTTGGGCCTTCCCAGCATGGATCCATGAAACAGGCCTGCATGAGACGTTGTCGCGGGCTCTGGGCCTCCAGTTGGACTCATGGGAGGCATGGTTATGAGCTTTAGATCTTCAGCTGGACTCATGTAGGATATTGTCACGGGATCCAGGCCCTCAGCTGGACTCCTTGGTCTTAGTGTGTGGACAGATTTCCTGCACTGTCTTGTATATCATTCTTTGGGTGACATAAATAATCATATAAAGTGTGTGTCCTGTATTATATATTGTTCACCTTGCAAAATAAGCCCCAAACCAACACATTATTTTTTTTTCCAACACATTATTGAAAGGGTGGTTTGTAAGCTCTAAAGAACAGAACAGCGATTATTAGGGATTAGCATGAGTATGCCAGGAGAGGCTCGAGGTCATTGCACTGCCCTCCATTAACAGGCAGGATATATTTATTGAGCACCTTCTACACATTCCAGGTTCTGTGATAATGGCAAAATATTTGACAGTGTTTATTACAATGGGTGGGTTAAAAGGTGGATAGATGGTATTAGTACTGGGCTCCTCTCAAGCTCATCTCATTTATGATTCTCTGAAGCCTAAGATCGGAGAGAATTGATACATATCTGTTGTCTGTCTGACACTCTTTGAGGATGGTTTTGGCCCTAGAAGAGCTGCCTGAGAGGAGAGGGAGGTGTACCCTGAACACAACCACCCTCCTCAGGACGGCACTAGCTATACCCCATAGGGTAGTCTCCTGCCTTGCAGATATATCTGTCAGGCCGAGAGCTTCTAGAGTTTGCTATTCACTTGTGTCATGTTGCAGCAAGGCTCAGAACAACCCCAAATGGTGGTCAAATCCTGGATTTTCTTTCTTTCTTTCTTTCTTTCTTTCTTTCTTTCTTTCTTTTTTTTTTTTTTTGCCTTTCACTGACTCTCCTTTCTGGGAGATTTTGTGACCTTATGATGATAGCAATTTCATTTCTTCAGAGATCCGTGCCCATAGCAGGGAGAAAGGACTAATATGTCACTTCGCCTAGCTGGAAGAGGTCCCAGCCCTCTCTTGGTGTGACTTCTCCAGGGCACACTGCTGGCTGGAACTCTGTATGCCAGGGTTCTACATGGTGACCGTCCTATGGAGACTCAAGCCTCGGTTACAGGCGGGCCCTATGGCGCTGTCCCCCGGCACTGCCTTTACCAGTGTGGAATATCTGACTCTGGAGTGGAATTTCCTGCCTACTTTGGCTCCTCTGTTTGACAGCTCACAGCCTCATGGTGCTGGAAATGATCTGTACTGTACCTGGCAAACATTTTTTTCCAAATATTTTTGTTTTTTTATTTTAAAGGGTAGAAAAGTAAAAATAACAATAAAACAGAGTTTCAAATCAGGTTAATAGGAGGGTAACAATAATCAATGCACTGTGAATTGGTATCTCCATAGCAGTTACTCCAAGTACAAGATACAGGCAGGAAATAATGTCCAGACATTATCAGCACAATTTTTTCTTTTCAATGAACCAAGAGAAACTACCTGTATAAATCTCCTAACTATCATATATATTTTATATAAAATATAATAAAATAGATAAATATTTTTAAAATAAAAATAAAAATATTATATATTTTCCTTTTTCTCTTCCTTCCTTTCCCTTTCCCCCACTAGTTTTTCTTTTCTTTTAAAAAATTTCTTCCCAGTTCACCATCTCTATTGTACACTTTGGATATTTTTCACTCTTTCAGCTTCTCACACCAGGAGACAATACAATGCTTACACATGTGGGTCTGATTTATTCCACTTATGAGTATGGTCTCAAGTTGCATCCATTTACCTCTGAAAGTCTCTAGTTTACCTTTCATTATGGCTGAGTCGTACTCCATTAGATCAATTTTTTAAAAACCCACATTTTTTATCCATTCCTCAGTTGATGGGCATTTGAGTTGTTTCCAAGATTTAGCTATGGCATTGCACTGCTATAAACATGGGCACACAGATATCACTGAGGTACGATGTTTTTAATTCTTTTAGGAAGATACCCAGAAGGGGAATATCTTGATTGAATGAGACCTCCAGTCTTAGTCTTTTGAGGAATCTTCACACTGATTTCCACAGTAGTTGCACCGGTTTCTACTTCCCCTAGCAGTGGACAAGGGTTCCTTTTCCCTCACAGCCCCTGCAGCATTTGTTATGGGTTGATTTCTTGATGATAGCCATTCCTTCTGGGGTGAGATGGAATCTCATTGTGGTTTTAATTTGCATCTCTTGAATGGCCAATACTGTGGAGCACTTTTTTGTATATTTATTTACCATGCAAACTTTTTTTTTTTTTTAAAGACCCTCTTCCCTTTGAATAAACTTGGTTCTGGACAAAGGAGCTTGTCTGGTGAGTAACATTTGGTGATTTGGGACCCTTGCTCGATTCCAAGACCAGGCATTCCTGAGTAGGGCAGCATTTCCACACGCCTCACAGACCTGAATGGATAGCAGGTAGCTTTCTTGGATGGATCCCTGAACAGTGACTCGAGCTCAGCTACCCACTACTTCACCCAGTCAATTCAGAACCTCATCATTCCAAACAGGCTGCCCTTTGCCAGCCCTCTCTTCTCCCTGCTATTTCTTCCAACCTCTTTGCGGAGGTTAGCACCTGAGCAGAGGTATAGTCAGAGACTGCCTAGGCAAGTATTCAATCAGAAATTGGAGATCTCCCTCTCTTTTCCCCAGGCGTCTTATTCATTATGAATAGTTCTTGGAGCCATGGATGATTCATTGAGGAAGCTGAGGAAGGAGAGTACCAGTGTAAGAAGCTAACTTACCATGAGTCTTCTCCAGTAGATATTGTCTAAACTGAGTAAGTCAAGAACTAATGGTCAACATACTAATTAGACATAGGAAGGAACCACAAGAAAGAAACCACTTGACAGGTAAGAAAACTAATTCTCAGAGGTGAAGCACTTCCCAAGGTCTCACAGTTAGCAAGTGGCAGACTCAAGATAAGATTCCAGGTCTATCTGACCCTCCAACCCCTGCTATTGTTTGGCGTCCTCTGCAGTCGCTAATAAATGACTGAAGGCACATTTGCTCCTACATTGGGATAGCGTGTTCTGGCACGGTTGTGGGATACGGGAAAAGCAAACAACATTGGGAATTTTTAGACTTCTCCTTAACCTGAGAAACAGTGTTGTCATGGAGGGGGTTCTATGTATCAAGGTAGAATTTTCAAACTGTTAGAAAATATAATTCTGCTAAAATTCATAGTGAGCTCACATCACGCTTTATTCAATTCCACAAGAAGGAAACCAGCAGAATGACAAAACCGGTTTGAGGAGGATGTTATAATTTTTTGGTGAAAAATTTTAAAATATGGTTGTTAGGCTTTTAAAATAAGTTTGTTAGTTGGATACAAAAGTGACGAATGTCCTAGAAAGCAGGCAATGAATTGCAGCACTTGGGATTATCCCTTCTAATGAACAGAAACCGTGTGCACCTCTGGTGAGCAAAAACATTTTTCTTGTGTTTGGCCACTAGGCACATAATAAGTGGGTCTGAATTTATTTTTAAAAATGAAGCCAAACAAAGGTACACTCCTCCAGAGAGTCAGATGGCCCCCTAGGTAAGCCTGTTGCATGCTGCTGTATGAGAACATTAAAGTCATATGTTATCATTTTGCCTGCTTTTTTTCTAAATTTTTATCTGTGCATGTTTGCTGTGCACAGTGATTACATCCGTATGCGGAGCCGGTACTTGTACTAACACATCTTACTAATTTTTACTTCCCCTCTCCCTCCACTTCTTCCATCTCTTCTTCTCTTTCCCATTTATCAAAGATCTACCTCTCTGCTTCCTACTATCCACTTTTATTTTGTCCTTCAGTTTATTTCTCCTTTGGGCTTCTCATAGAAGAGAGAGAAGCTTGTGTGTCTGATTTGTTTCATGTAACATTATTGTTATAAGGTGTATCCATTTTCCCACAGTGACTCAGCTCTGTCATTTTTTACAGCACAGCAGAACTCTGTGGTGCAGAAACACCTCATTTTATTCATCCACTCATCTGTTGATGGACATAGAGGCCACTTCCAAGGTTTAGCCATTATGAACTGTGCTGCTATAAAAATGGTTATGCACATACCACTGTTATATGAATGGTGTTATTATCTCTTGGGGGAAGATACTTAGAAGGCAAATAGCTGGGTCGAATGGAATTTATAGTGTTAATGTTTTGAGGAATCTCCATATTGATTTCTATAATGACTGTAGCAATTTACACTCCCACCAACAATACAGAGGGTTCCATTTCCCCCATAGCCTCACCAGCACTTGCTATGATTTGATTTCTTGACGATTCCTCTTCTTTCTGGACTAAGATAGAATGTCAGGATTGTTTTAGCTTGCAGTGCTCCAGTGGCCAATGATGCTGAAACTTTTTGCATGTATTTATTGGCCACTTGTACTTCTGAGAAGTGTCTATTGATTTCAATATTTTGCTTGGTTTCTTGGTACACTGGTTATCCCCACAAATCATTCATACTGGTCACCAAAATTTAGAATGCAGGTCACTCACCGGCCTCTATTTTAATCCAGAAGATGTAAGTTCAAGCGATGAAGCCAACAAGGTTATTTTCAGGGTATCTGCTTTCTAAAAGGAGTGGGATTGGAGAGTCAAACAGTAGAGGGCTGGGCTTGAGATAGAAGGGAGATGGGTAGGTCCCTCTACTGACAATGCTCTAACTGGGCACAATATTCCCTGCATTTTACAATCAGAAGGGGACAAGGTCAGTCAGGAGTGGACAGTTTCCCAGGACGGAAGCTGCGCTGTGGCGGTATCTGCAGAGCCACATCTTACGCTGAACTCTTTCCTGCTGAAACTAAGGGATCTCCAGAACCTAGGGTGACTGCAGTAATAATCGGGAAGCTGAAGGGGGAGCTGGCAGGAGACTTAAGACAGATGCTACCTACTAATGCACATGGGAATATTTCATGTTTTACTGAATACTATGACTCTATGGGCACATGCTGGTTGCAGGTCGGACTGACTCGCTTTCTGACCTCAGCCACCCGCCCAGTCCTACCTCCACCCACAGGCACGTCACAGGCACTCGCTCCCGTCCTGTCTTCAGACTCGGGTCTGCTTCCCTTTTTCCATTTTTCTGTGGGAGGCTTTGTGGATAAGGAAGAAGAGTACAGGAAAAGCCACAGGGGGAAATCAGGAGTAAGGAAGACAGGAACTGAGCTGCAGCGTACTCTGCCTCCATGGCTAAGAGAAAGCCCAGCATGAAATCTAGAGCTGAAGAGGCAGAAGTGACTGGCTCACAAGCTCTACAGATACACAGCCGTGTCTCCGATGGACTAGAATCCATGTCTTTATAGACTCTATTGACTGGGAGGAGACAAGAGGTACGAAATTGGATGCTAACATGTTTGAACGCTCCCAGCACAGGCGTTGGCACACAGGAAATACTCAAGGCGAGTCATGTCTTTCTCGCACCCTTATCCTCAACGACATCTTTGCAGCTTCCCTTGGAGGCTCCTGAGCACATAAATAAAGCTGGAACCCCATCTGGATGAAGAAGTCAACCATCTGGAGATCTGGAAATATGGAGGAATTTCTAATGGCTGGCTAAATTTTTTCAGTTTTTCAGCCAGATGTTTGGTGGCATGCAGACCCATCTGTAGCAGAAATAGCAGTGCATTGAACCTCTTTTCCATAATTTTAAGTTCCCTGTCCTAAAACCCTAAGTAGGCTTTCTTCTCCTAAGAGCCCTTTTTAAAAATATGAATTGAAAAAGTGACTATTGACTTAGAAAGAGTAATTCAGAAATCCAGTACGAAAATCAGAAATTCAGGCTTAAAAGACCCCTTAGATAATTTTCAGGGCTCCATATTGAAAACCCATAGGCCAAACTCAACTGTGATACGAATATGATTCCTCTGATGCTATATTTTTGAAAAGGTGAATTTCAGTTGGTTGCCTACACTTTAAAATTAAGGAGATTTTTACTTCTAGCTTTTCTGTGCTTGGAATATAGGGCCAAGTTTAGTGAGCATGTTGGTGAAAATTCAGGTCAGGTCAGGTCATGGATGCTCTTTAGATGGTGCTTATAACCTCCAGTTTGCTATCATTTCCACCACTGCATATTCCTCCCACAAGAAGACCAAATTTTGGTTACCATAAACCTGCTAAAGGCATGGCTACTCCACCCCCCAACACACACTTGCACCCAAACCCATCAGAATTGCATGATGAAGACCTTGAGATGTGTGTTTCACACATTACGTTATCTGTCTAGGCCACATGAACATTTAGATCTGTCACTACTTATTTATTTATTACTGTGGGCCAAACCCAGGGCCTTCACACCGAGTTACATCCCCAGCCCTTTAAAAAATGTCTTTTAAAAAATTTGAGACAGAGTTTCCCTAAGTCACCAAATGGCTCAGGCCCAACTCGAAATTGTGATCCTTCTGCTTCAGGTTCCTGGAGTGCTGGTGATCACCAGTATGTACCACCACATCTGGTTGTGCTATTCCCTAATTTTATCTGGAGTTCTTATCTTAGAATTAGGTCAACTGAGGTGCAAAGGAAGAAAACACACACGATTCATGTAACTGTTAGTGACAGAAATGTACTTAAAGCTGGAATTGCTTTTTGCTGGTCCACGGGTCATTCCACTCCCTAAACACATTGCTTGAATTGTTATCTAAGACCCTGGGGGGGGGTTCTTAATAGGGTCACACATTGAACCTGTTCTCATTCAAATACACACTCTGCCATTGAAAGCGTGCAGCAGGTTGCAGAGCTACTTTGTGAATGCTTTGCAGGCTTTCCAGATAATGAGTCAGGCATTCGTTTTGGTTCCTCCATGTGGGTGTCTCTACATAGGTCGATTGTTTGTTCATTCAGAGTGTGTCCTTGGTTGCCTGTGACTTTGTGCTGGTCTGCTGTCACCAGTGCCCTTGCCCCCTGCTGTTGCCACAGGGGCAAGCAGGGTGATCCGAGACCCAGGCACTCCGAATGGGAAAACCCGTGTTTCCGGGCATCTCATGAGCTCATGTTTGCATCAGAAGCAAACTATCCACCAGATCGTGAAGTATTGATCTCTAGTCAATGCTCTGAGAATCAGAGTGGCTTTGGTTAAGTATTACCTGCAGATTGAGATGTGCAACCTTGGGCTAATTATGTCACTTGCTCAAGTCTGAGTTTCCTTATCTATACGATGAGGATCATAACAATACATCATTAAGCCCTTGAAAGATGAAAGACTTAATTTTCCAAAATTCTAGAACACTGCCAGCCCCTGATGAGGAGGTAAATATAAATGACATTTTGGCGGGTTATTCAAATGAAAACTGGAAATATCCTTCTCTTCCTTGAGTAGGGGGATTCTCGTGAACACACACAGCCACCCCTAGCTCCCTGTGAATACACAATACATGTTAACTTGAACAACATAATTGCTTGAAGAATTTTTGGGAAATTCAGTTTGTAGTGATCTACCACAGACCAGTGGAAGCAGATGATCTAGTTGTGGGCATGATTGTTTGTATTATTTTTTTAAAAATCCTTTTCACACAATTGTGACAACGAGCCAGGTTTAGGAAAATGGATGTCATTTTCTTGTAGTACTTGAATATCTTTGTTACTGGGGGAACCCATCCCTTCCTGTAGCTTCCCATTCCACACTGGATAGTTAATTTATACTTAGACAAAACCTGTTTTCCTCAAGCTCTTACTTCTAACTCCTTGAGGCCACATAGAACATTTCAAATCTCTCTTCCAAATGACAGCCCTTCAGATATTTGCAGACAGCTGTCATGTCCCCCCTGAGTAGTCTCCTCTTCTGAACAAAACAGCCACATTGTCTTATGATTCATCAAAAAGTATGAAAGAATTGACTTTTCTCATTATATATGTAAGAAAATTGAGCCCCCCCGCCAAGTTAGCCTTTGATACATATTTAAAGGGCCAGAAAATTAATATCTTGAGGCTCTGGGACAGTCAGAAGATACTGGATGGAAGATGGACGTGCATCTTCACTCTCACAGAGGATGAAAAATTCTAGGATAGGTGCTGCCTACTGCATCTGTCTTATGCAGAAATCAAAGACTTGTAAATTCCTTGAACATTTGGTGCATTCAGTATATTAAGGAAAATCTTGGCTTCTGACTTCAGCCGGGTCCTTCCAGGTATTATTTATATGGGTATATAGATAGCTAAAAACTTGTTATAATTCATTAAGGTTTGTACATCTTACTATGTTTAATGCTTCAAAAATGGCTGGGCCAAGTGACATGAAGACTGCAACCAGTTTTCTCAAAAGGATCAACCTGCCCAAGAACACATCTTTGATGCAGCTAATTCCTCCTCGCTTCCCTCTTCACTCCTCTCACTTGCCCCCCAGGATGCCTGGGTGAGGTCCCAGTTCCTTGTGCACTCTGTAGGTGGGGGGAGCGATGTTGGAGAAAAGAGAAAACCATGAGCTGAGAGATTCTGAGCAGGTTCTCCTGAATGTTAAGCCCCTCTTCTTATGGGGTAGGTTTATCTTTTCACAAAGTGCAACAGAGGAAGCAAAAATTGATGTTTAATTGTGCATTTCCAAGTTTAGTTCCAAGAGGCAGAAGAATTACAAATGACTAAAATGTGATACACCTGTGTGCCATTTTCAGCTTGGGAAGGGCCTTAGAGTTTCTCTTATATCATCTCTAGAACTATGTAGGCATCAGAACACCCACTAAATCACATCATTTCAAAAAAATAATTTGACTCTTATTGTCAACATAGGAAAAGAGGATTATGGGATTTCCCTAGGTAACTGACTTTATCATACCCAACTGTACATTGATCACAAATTTATTTTTGTCAGTGTTTAGGAAATAATTATTTCAGAACTTCTGGTAGTATCCTAGATATAGTATAAGTATTGGATAGTGTTAATTCAAGATGTTAATTTCAGAGCAGTCACTTTCCAGATGAGCAAAGTGACAGTTGGAAAGGGTGAATGGTTTGGTCAAGGTGACACAGAGAGTTTGCAGGTCTTTTGATTTCACATGATCTCTGTTGCCTTTGAGATGCCCCTTTTCTACCTGGGCCTCCCACCAGTTGCAGATCTGTGTTGGAAACAGAATCACTGGTAGTGGTGCTACAGGCAGGAGAGCAGTTGTTCAGAGCATCAGGAGAAAGATGGGGGAATGATGCAATATGACACTAGCAAGTGATGTCATAGCATGATTTCCTAAGTCATTAATGTAAGTGCAGTTTCTCAAAAAACCTTAGCGAACGCCAGTGACTGGAAGGCAGGTGTGGAGGGTCCGTGGTAAGCAGGAGAGGGGAGCACATAGGAAACCCGCATTTTCTCGCCTATCACTGTAACAAGCTTCACAGATTGCTCAGAAGCCTGAAAAAACTCCCTACTGCTCCTCTAATCCAGTGACTTCCCTCAGGCATACAGGTTCCACAGAGCTTTGATTTTCTTCTTTATCTTTCTGTTCACTCCCTATGACATCCAGGCATTGCCCAGTGAGACTGAGGAGTGACTCTTAATGTGTGGAAAGCAAGTTTAATAGCGAGGTGGGCTAACCAAGTGGCTTTGCCTTCTAAAACGGGTCTGCTTTTTCATTATAATTTAGAACAAATCCTTTAATTTTCAGAACTAGAAGTGATGGGCTGCAATTCTTGGAGCACCTGTCTTTTGTAAATGTATTGAAAATATATTTGTTGGGGTTGGGGATGAGTTAGGAATGAAGGCAGATGCATGCCAAACACCGAGACTTCAGGTTTATTTTAATGCCAAATAATGAAATATGTATGAATAAGGAAGTTTTCTTTAAATGTGCTGTGTATGGGGGATGGGTGTGGGAATTCATATGTGTTACCCTGGTATTGGAGGAAGTTCATGACAATATTTAGTTAGACGAAACTCAGAAAAAACTGATAAGATTACGGTGAGAAATAAAGAACTAGCTCAGAATGTGACAGGTCAGATCAGGTTCTCTCTGCCCCCCCATCCTGTCTTCCTCTACACACACACACACACACACACACACACACACACACACGCTGAAAGGCAATTTAAGCAAAGCTAAAGACCTCTTTTCTAGACCGAGATCCAGACAGTTCACAATATGCCCAAGGATTTGTAATTTGAAGATCTTCCCAACTGCAGAAGCAGCTTCAGAGTGTCACGAAATCTCATCACATGAAGCCAACACCGGAAAACAAACAAAACGCAACCCTTTCACCCCACACAGCATCAGTCTGAGTGGGAACAGGGTCTGGACACCTGCACATTCTCAGCAACAATTTGAACTATTGCTCCTTCCCCATCACTCCCTTCATCTCTCCGAACACCCACCCGCCAGCACATCAGAAGCTGGATTAGTCAGAGCCATTGAGAGGAACGTGTAAATACCTTCCAGACAGCAGGTCCTCCACAGCCCGGAGTGGGTCATTACTTCTTCGTTCTTCCTGCTGGTGTCATTATCACTTGTAGATTTAGTCCTGCACACACCTCTGGAATATAACCAGTAGTCCGTACCCACTGCAATGGTCATTAAGCTAAAAGCTGCAAAGGCTCCCACGGTGGTGATCAACATCTGGATACCTCTGTCACACATCCTCATAATTCTTCATGGTACTCTGGACCGCTGGGGATTAGAGGGGGAGATTCAGTGCCAGAGGGGAAAATCACTCTGCAGCTGGCTGACCTAAGACAGGCTCTTCCCAAAATGTAGATTCTCCTCTTTTCGGCATCCACAGGGACTTGGGAAAGCTGGGATTTCCTGTCTTGAGCGCTCTCCAGTTCCTTGGGTTGTCTATGGCCCTCGGGAGGGTGCAGGCTCCAGGGGGTTGGTCCACATCACGGCTGCTTTCGGAGGCTCCTCGGGTTCCTTTCATTCCTCGGGAGCTTGGTAAAGAGGAGGGTTCGTGCAGGGCATGGCTTCGAAGTCTGGAGCTGCTGGATCTTTTTGAGATGCGCCTGGTTCCTCACAGCCCCAGGAGACTCAAGGCAAAGAAATCCAGAGAGGTCTGCTGTGTGTGTGCGTGCGTGCGTGTGTGTGTGTGTGTGTGTGTGTGTGTGTGCGCGCGCGCGCGCGCGAGTGTGTGCGCGCGAGCGCGTGTGCTGGGGGTGAGGGCGGATGGCAAAAAATAGCACTGCTGGGAGGCGAGTCTCTGCGAAGAGTGTTCACTGCTTCCCCAGCCTCCCAGGAAAGCTCTCCGCCTGCTCCCGACACCCCCGCTCAAACTGGAGAAAAGGCAGAGTACTGGGGCGGGGGCCGGGTGGTTTCATCGGAGGGCAGAGGTCTGGGTGCTGAAAAGACAGCTCCTCGCCTGTTGCCCAGCCTCCGCCTCCAGCGCCGAGGGCGGGCTGTCCGTGGTGGTGCTGAAGGGACAGCTCCCTCCCGCGGCCGCAGCCCCCCTGCCTTTCCAGCGCCCGGCCTAGGGACCTGGGGTGCTGGAGGGTCGCTCCCCACTGCACCCTTTCCCGTCCCTTTCCAGGCCGGAAAGGCGGCTGGGCTCTGCAGAATCAAGCTCAGGCTCGGCGCAAAGTTTCGGGAGCCCAGGGCAGTCAGCGCCGGCTCCTTGGCGCTGCAGCACGCTCCTTTCCCTCCGCTCCGGGAAGGGTTAAAGAAAGGGAGAAGGGAAAGAAGCCCGCATCGCACTCTGGCGCTCTCAGCGCCCACCCAAGGCGGCATTCTCCAATCAACCCCATCTCCCCCGGCCACCCAGAGACAGGCAAGTTTGCTTTCCAGCTGCGGCAGCCGCTGGAGCCCACTGAAGAGAGAGAAGACCCCCAAAACCTAGTCTTCTTAAAGGGGCCGACCTCTCTTGCTGGTACTTCTATGACTCACTTGGGATGGGCAAAA
Organism: Dinomys branickii; assembly: GCA_004027595.1. Lineage (NCBI taxonomy): Eukaryota > Metazoa > Chordata > Mammalia > Rodentia > Dinomyidae > Dinomys > Dinomys branickii. The sequence goes on from PVLD010004019.1 coordinate 26,507, forward strand.
CGTGTTGTCACAGCCACATCTGTGTAGAGTCTGTCTCCATTTGTTTCTCCAGAAAACAAACCAATATGTCTACCCTCCTTTCTCTGGAGCTCTGGTTTACACGGGAGACAGTGTGCTCAGATCAAACCCGGAACCGTTCATCTACATATGAGCAGATATTCCTAAAAGACCAAAGGACCTAAATATATATAGACTCCGTTGCACATAGACCAGGGACCTTGGGTGAAGGGATGTGAAATTCTGGTGTTTGAATATACCTCTTAAATATTGTAACACTTTCACATTTGAGGGGGTGACGGATTCAACAAGGTTGGAGAGCCACTGAAAATGTCAGGTTCTTTCCTACGGATCCTGTAATGTTCATCTGTTAACAACCTTATCTAAGTCAGACCATGACCCAGGTGAAGTCAGGTCTGCTTTCCTTGTTAGTGCAAAGTGCACATTCAATAGCACCTCTGAAAGCCATCCCCTTTAGAAATGGCCAGTGTTTCAAAGGGTTGGCGTTGAACAGTTTTTTTAGTACTCTGTATTCTAGCATATGCATGAGCACACACTGAGTGGGCTAACAGCATTCCACAGAATTGGTCTTAGTATTATTTTTTTTCTTGTGGCATGATAGGACTGACATTCAGAGACTGTTGTTCAGAATTGAGGCTGTCCGTTCTGAGATGTGTCCACACCCACTGCCATGTTTGTGTGTCATTTAGCAGGACAAAAATGGAGTGGAAGATAATCATAGGCACTCATACTGTGGAGGTGCCATCTCTAGGTATCTGAGAGCATACGCTCAATAACTGGGGAGCGACAGTGTATCAAAGAGTTCTCGGATACAGCTCACAATTTCTCCATGACTTTGCTACTTTTGATGCTAAGGTCACTTAGCATCTTAGACCTCTGGGTGGATATACATGCATATTCATCCATAGGTTTTAATAATTGTGTTGGAATGTTGACCTATGCTGTTTAACTTTGTTATGCATTCTGAATGCCTGTGAGTTTATAGGAGAAACCAAGCAGGTAGGTAAATATACGTGTATACCTGCAAGTAGTGTTGTGGGCCATGTGAGTCTGTTTGCTATAAATATATGCTGTATGCATGTGGAGATATGCATGCTTGCATGGAGGTTTGAACACACAGGTTTGCACACTTTTGTGTATTTAGTGGTATTTGTGTGTGTCATAGTTTATACTGAGAATTTGCCAAATAAATAAAAGGCAACACATACATTTGTAGCCCGGACCGCAGCTAGCCATATCCCCAAAGAAGGACACAAATAATGCGGCAAGACAGACAAGGCCTCCTACACCTTGGTTTGTATTTTGTTTCTTTTAGAAAGAAAATTCATGTCCCAAACAAATTCTGCCTTGACTACTATAACCAAAGTCTGTACAGTTTTAGGAAAATAGCTGGACCTTGAGACCATAATACTAAGTGAAATAAATCAGATGCAGAAGGTTAAATATCACATGGTTTCTCTTCTACAAGAAGCCCAAAGTATAAATAATTTAAAGAACAAAATAAAAGATACATGATAAGAAACAGAAAGGTAGACTTGGTGGGGATGGAAGGAGGATGTGGAGGTGATGGGAGATGGGAGGGTGGGGAAGGGAAAAGGATGTAAAAATGATTAAGATGCAGCATGTACCATGTCCGCAAGATGAATGTAATTCTTACATATCACAAACGCATTCTAATAAAAATGGCAGAGAAAAAAGTCATGTGTAACATGGAGGTAAATTTGATCTTCCTGGGGACAGGTTATTACATAGGTAATATGAAATAATTAATAATAACCGAAGCAGTCATTCTAGGATGTATTTTATTTTTCCTTCACTCCATCCAGTAAGGGTCAAAAAGTTGTTCTCTCAAGGCAAGACAGTGTTGATGGACAGCCAAGGGGCTTTGGCCTTAGGAGGAGTGTGCCCAGTCGCTCTGTCTCCAGAGTCCCACCGACAGAAGAGTGAGGCCATCTCCACCGCTGACCCAGCCCTGTAACATAAGCACAGCCACACCAAGCGAGGAGCCCAGGGTGCCCAGCCGATGGAATCTGAGCCGGCCAGTGAGAACAGATCAGGAACTCAAATAGATGACGTGATAGCCGTAGTCAGGATTTTGGCAGGTTTTCTGAAGAAGAGAGGGAGAAATGCAGCTAGTAGGAATAGAGTTTTATGCAGTACTTTTTTGGCTTGGTGAGGCAGGATCTTTATTTGTAACTCCTGCCCAGAGCCAAAGCCATTCGTAGAGTGTGGGAGGTCTCCAGCCTGTACGTGGAGCAACTCAGAACACCTGACTGGAGTGGGAGTGGGAGTGGGGAGGCAGGGAAGCCATCAGCTAGTTCCTGATAATGCTTCCCCAGTTAGTAGGCGCTGGCCTCTTCCCTGCCTTCTATAGAGCCTGTAGGTGTGCACAGGGAACTAGCCTGGAATCTAAACCTGGGTAGAATTGCCCATTTTCACCACTAGAGGGCTCTTTCACCAGCTCAATCAGGGACCCGAGAGATTCAAAGCTCTAACTCTCATGAAAGTGATGGAAGCAGAGTTTTTCTCTGTTTGCTGATGACCCTTGCTGGTTGTACTTATCTGGCAGGAGACTAAGAGGCATTTCAGGCAGCTTGAGGCTGACGTTTGATTCTCTTCTTAAGATCTTCTCCTTCCACTTTCACTCATAGCTAGTGTGTAGCTGTTCATTCTGTCATACGCCAGAGACACCCTCCCCTCTGGAGAAGCAAGTGCCTCCTGAAGGTGGCGGTATCATTTAGGAAGGAGTGCGGGTAGCTAATTCAATTCAATACTTGTTTCTTGAGTGCCTACTATGTGCTCAAGTCGTTCTGCTCAGCACTTTAGACAAAGGTATGGTTCTGGTTCTTCAAGGAGTTGATTCTGTTATATGTAGTATTGCCTTAGTGAGTACATTTCATCTGTAACCTCAGAAGTTTACTGCACTAGCTTAAGAAAACAGGAAATTTGGTTTTCAGGGACCGTAAGGCAGACACAAGTAAGCCTGGAATAGGAAATAGAAAAAGTAACTGAAATAGGAAATAAAAGCCGTCAGAAGTTTTGACTGTCACTCCTGTTTTTATCTTTGCCTCTTTTCACGTTTTCAGATTTAAAAAAAATTGTTTTGCCTTCTTTGCTCTTTGATGTCTAAGATGGGAGGCAGATTTGGAGCTTTAATGTCATTTATATTCGCGAAACCCACCCAGACTAAAATGAGAAGTTTTAGTTCCATTTTTCAATTTCCAGAAAAGACAACCTGACTGTGTTGTGTGCCACTTCCCACCAGCTGCGCCCAGGGTCCTGGGCACCCACTTGGCCACGGGGCCAGCCCCAGGGGGCTGGCGAAGGCAGGTAGGATGCACCATCCTGACATTACAAGATGTCTCCGGCCATACCACCCTGACCGCACCCGATCTCGTCTGATATCCCCAGGAGAGAAGTCAGATATGTAACTCTGGCTGGTGAAAGGAGTCCTAGAGAATGGGTATGCCACTGAAAATTACAAAGATAAGCAGCAGAAGAACTAAAACTATTCTACCACGGTATTTGGAGGACAGAAGGGAAATTCAGGTGAAGTAAGGTAAAGTAACACAGACAGGGTGTCTGATTACTCCCAGCGGAAGGACCGGGTGGGGCTGGGAAAGCTGTTCTTTCACTACAGCCCTTTCTATCCCATTCGATTTTTAATCTTGTGCCGGTATACTTTGAGACATGTTTCAAGTTTATTAAAAAATACACGAAAACGATAAGCGGCCTGACACCCGCCCATCCCCCCCGCCACTTCCTGCTTTACCAGCATAGAAACGCCAGGTGTTTCTTGTCACTCGTTCATTTATTCTCTGGGCTTTGAATGTCTGTTTGTGAGATGTCCTTTATATGCATGCATACATATATGTATATGTATATATATATATGTATATATTAGAATTTGTAAATAATTTTAAATTTACACAGAAATGCCGCTCTACCCAAGTCATGTCTCAATCGCCTATTTCATTCACACCTTGGCTCGAATGTCGCCTGCTCAGAGAATTCTTTTTCAACTGCTTTGTCACCTGTGTTTGCCTCTGCCTCTCATTCAGCTTTATTTTCCTCGGTGCAGTCATCAATACCCGACGTTACACTGTATATGTGTGCGCCAGTATGCAGGCGCGTCCATAGGGTGTGATCATAATCTACGGTTAGTGTTTCAACTAAACATATTAGCGACAGTAAAAGACACGCTGCCATGAACCCCCCCCTTGGAATCCCCCCCCCGGCTTTGGGCACACCTGCCCCATCGTTCCTGCTGCTTTCTGAAGCGGCTCTGGAAGTCCTCCTTCATGAGTGTCTTTATGAGGTGTGATCAAAAATTAAAAAAAAAATGCTGCAGCCAAGTGACACTCCGCAGAAAAGCAGGCTCCTAACAGCATTCTGAGGGGTCCTCATCCGCGTTATCCCTCAGATCTGGCACCACGTGACTTCTCATTGTTCCCCACAGTCAAAATGAGGACAAAAGATAGATGGTTTGAATCAGTGCAGGACTCTGAGGGGCCGTGATAGGGCAACAAGACACAAAAGAGGGCTTGCAGAGCTTCTTCAGAAAGTGACAGGAATGACGGGGTCAGGGAGTTTAAAGTGGTGGGGGGAGGGAGTATTCTCCAGGGAATTCATGGCAATGTGTCTTTTACTATTACAAATTCCATTTAAACATTCACTGTATCTTTTGATCAAACCCCATCATCTCCTTGGCAAGGACAAATGGTTTTCCTTGTTCACATCTAAATTACCAGATCTCAGAACAGTGCCCGGGATTGAGTGGGTGCTCAGTTAGTGTTTGCTTCATCAATTAGTTGCAAAAATAATGATGAAGTTTCACGCCTGTGACAGGCGCTGGAAAATCAATAACAAGAAACACATTGTTCTGGATCTCAGCGAATGCTCAGCCTAACGGAGAGGACAGGGGAGACTGAACAAATAAGAACAAGTGGACAGTGTGCTGCTGGCACCCTGATCCTCAGAATCCCTCCCTAGGCCTGTACAGTGACGTTCTCCTAACCCACATCTCCCCAGCCCTAACTGGGAGAATTACCACTAGGAACCGCTTCAACCAAGGAGTGATTGGCCCTCTCCGCAGGGGCAGCCTGCAGTCAGAGTGGCAGATAGAGGGGTGCAAAATGCTTCAGTTGTGCCAGAAGCCAGGAAGAGCCTCAAGATGCAATTTATGCTCCAAAGTCCTCTGAATTATTTGAGACCATATCCTTGTTTGATTTTTGTCCTTTCCCCCATAATTCTTAAACTATAGGGTGTGTTACGATCACCTAAAGGACTTAACTGACACTACTGGCTTCTACTTCTAGAGTTTCTGAGGTGTGTGGTGTTTAACAATGTTCATTTCTAGCAATATCCTTATTTTTAGCAAGTTCTCAGGGGATACTCATGCTTCTCTCCAGGAAAAAACAAAATTGTAGAATCCCTTGTCCTTTTGCATCCTGATCCCCATATTCCTTTGGAATTTTTCCCCAAAAAAGCACGCCTAGAATACGTCAGGGTATACCACGATCTCTGCATCAAGCTCCACTTCAAGGACTCCCAGGCCACAGGAAGACTGGCAAGCACTCTGACAGAGGAAGTGCAGATCAAAAGCAGTATTGCAGGACCTCATCCAAGAAGGTCCACTTAAACCAAACCCTCAGGGATCAACAGCCAAGTGAAGAAAGACGGAAACTGAGGCAGACCGCGGGATTCATGCGTCTAGAGCCTGGTCTCTGATGAGCTGGAGGACGAGAAGGAAGCTTTACATGGCGGGAGTGTAGTGTGAGGTTAACGTGCAGGCTTTTTTCTTGCATGTTATATCCAAATAAGATGTTCTGCTATTGATATAAAATATATGGAGTCTCTGAGTTTTGCATGGTACTAGGTGCCAAATAACATTCAGTGTTGCAACCTATGACTGTCACATGCCTGAACAATGAAGCTCCTAAAAGACTTTTGACCCTAAAAGGATGCTTGTCCTCTTCTATCCTACCCAGAGAGATGAATAAAGATCAACCTTTCTGATAGAAGGGCAGTGGAAAGTAATGGATAAAAGAATTTCTTTCTGAAGAGAACGGGTTTTCTTGCTAGGCTACTTCTTCCATTTTCAGGACGGAAAGTTTTCTATTTCTGCTCAGCTGATCATTTCTACACACTTGTGACTGCTGAACTTTGGTCCCTGCTTTTTTAAAAAAAATTTAGCACTACTTTTATTTTTTATTTTGAGACAGGTTCACACTCAGTGGCTAAATTGCCCAGGCTGGGCATAAACTAGTGATCCTTTGGTCCCAGCCTCCAGCATGCTGGGAGTTTGGGTATACACACACCTCAACACCTGGCTTAGTGTCTTAGTTCCTTCTGCCCTATGGGATAATGGGTATTTTGGGAGCAAGTAAGATGTCTTCTGGTTTAAACCATAAGAAGACACCACAAAATCAGCTGGAGAGGGTCATCGTGTTACTTAGAAGGGCTACCTTTGAGGAGAGGAAATTTTAGGATAGGTAAGTGCACCTGTGTGTAGAATGACATTCGAGGGGCAGGGAGTGTGAATAGTTGTGGAAACTTATAGTTTGCTTGCCCATCAGTCTTTATGTATCTTTTATGACAAAAAACTCTGACTGTGGCTAGGGATGTTATTGTCCAGTTTAAAGAAAATTACATTATTCTGTTCCTTAAAAAAGGATGGATCTGTCACAATATTCTGGCCAACAAAACATAACTTAAGGTTGCTGTGGAGACAGTATCCAAGAGGTGGGAACAATTCACAGACGAACGGGTAAACATAACGAAGAATGTACATGGAATATTATCCAGCCATGAAAAGGTGCAAAGATCAGACACCTGCCACAAGTTTGAAAGTATCTTGAAGATATTATCATGCTAAGGGAAGCAAACCAGACGAAATAGTCCACTCATGCGAGGTCTGTAGAACCAGCATGCAAAGGGGCCGACAGGGTAGCTTGGAGGCTGTTAAGACAATGAGAAGCTCTTGCTTCATGGTTCCAGGGTTTTTTGTGAGGTAGGTGGAAAATTTCAGAGGAAGCTGTGAAGGTTGTGCAACATTGCAGATGTAGTTGTGCCACTGAATCGTACACTTAACGTGGCAAATTTTGTGTCATACATATTTTACTACAGTGAAAAAGAAATCGGGGGAAACATTGTTTTGTGGGTTTCCTATAAAATATTCCTCAAGGGGGTTGAAGGCCAGGCTTTGCCAGCATCTATTTGCCCTTCACTCTTCTGGCAGGAGGCGAGGACATCGTGCTGAGGCTTGACCAGCCACCTGATTACCATGAAGCAGCAAGTACATGTGCAGGAAAGCTGAAAATAAACTAAAAGTAGCTTGAGTCCCTAACAGTGTTGGAGCCAGCAGCTCAGGCCGGGACTATTTATTTTCAAAATTCTTACTACATGACAGAAATAGACCCTTTAACTTATTTCATTCATTGTCAAGTTCAGCACATGAACACAGTTCCTGATTTACAAAACTGAGGGGAAGGGAACCTAGAGAAGTAGCCTGCTGGTCACGAAGCTTCTAGGTTCAGGTGACTGAAACCCAACTCAGTGTGTAAAACAAGTCATCAGTCTGCACGTGTGGACTTAATAGTCCAAGGCTAGAGATGCTCGGTGCAATGGCATCTGGGTCCCTGAACAATAACTTCTGAAATCTGCTCCTTTTCATCTCACTGCTTCCTGCTTCTGCAGGAGCTCTGTGCTCATCCTGTCTCTGTTCTCAAATACCCAGAAGCTCCGGGCTACATCCTGTCATGTGAGCCATGCTGGAGGAAAGAGGGCATCTCGCTACTAACAGTTACAGCAAGTATCATTATGCTGGATTTTCACTGGTCCATTTGGCTCATACCCATCTGAGAACAGTCATGGCTGGCAGAAAGTGGAACTCACTGACTTTTAGGTGGGGGCTCTCTTCCCATCCCTGAACACATAAAGGGGAGGGTCATTTTAAGCCATGTGGACTGGGAGTGGGAGAAAGGGATGGTTCTTCAGAAGGAAATGAAAGTGCTTTTACCAAAGGATGGACAGATGATAAAAAGTAAAAAAATAACCTATCTTTACTGTGTTAGGCAGAAACATAGATGCCCCACCTTGCAGGACCTTTGAGCTGTGTCAGAGCCTTCATCAAATTGGCTCACTTATTTGCCAAATACTTTTGTAGGTGCTGAGGCTATGGATTCTCTGGCTCTCAAAAGTTTATGTTAGGTGAGAGAGATAGCCAGTAAATAGGTAGGCAACTAAATGGAAAAATATTTTATAAGTCAGCTTTCTGTTACGACAATGAAATTCCTAACACAAAAGTTTTATAGAAGTAAAAGGTTTATCTAGGTTCCTGATTTTGGAGGTTCTAGTCTAGTATTATAGGTTGGCCTCTTTGCTTTGGGTCTATGGTGAGGTAGTACCTCATGGCGGGAGTGCTAGGCAAAGCCACACAGCTTACCTCATGGACAGGAAGCAAGAGAGAGGAGAGTTGTGGAGAGGGAGGGAGAAAAGGAGAGGGGAGAGACAGAGGCAGAGAGACACAGGGGCACAGAGAGAGAGAGAGAGAGAGAGAGAGAGAGACAGAGACAGAGACAGAGAAAGAGAGAGAGATTAGATTCTCACGATTCCCTTTGGGGGCATGTCCCAAGTGGCCTGTCCCCAGTGGCCTAAGGACCACCCACCTACCATGGTTCCACCATCTTCCAGTAGAGTCACCCTGGGGATGAAGCGTTTAGCAATAGGCCTTTGGGGGACATAGAAGATCTGAAGTATAGAATGCAGGTAGTGAGAAGGAAATTAGCTGAGGTGGCATATGTCTGAGCTGGAAGTAGAAAGACTGCTTTGGGTGGTATGGTGACAGTATTCCCTGGACTGAATGACTTCTGTGTTAGGAAGAATCAATGACAGAGGAGAGATCAGCCCTAATGGGATCCAGGGAAAGCGAAAGATCACGAATGTGTCTTGATGAAAGACAAGAAAGATAGTGTGCTGGGAATCCCATGCACAAAGAGAAAATTGGGAGATGAAGCTGGATCATGTAGCCGTATTCGGACATGGCAGGCAGCGTACAGCTCTTATTCTTCCACAGTTCGAGGGCATGGCATAATTTTAAGCAGAGGAATAATGTGATCTGATGTATAGTTTGGAGCTTCACTCTAGCCATGTAGCATATACTGAATTCTACGAAGGCAAGAGTGAAGGTCAGAAGACAAGTTAGGAATCTCTGGCATTAACATGAGCTAGAAATATTGGCATTACAGAACATGACTTTCTTCTGAAGGCCAGGGGGAGCACTGAGCAGTCTTAAGCAGGCAGTGATGTGATCAGGTTTGTAACTTTTTTAGTAATATATCAGTGTTTTCAGCTTTGATCTATGGGGTAGAAATCACAGCAGAGACCCAGAAGATGAGGAGAAAATTGCAGAGCCCTTTGACTCTAGTTCCCCCAAGCAATGCGTCTCCCTCCCATCTTCTGTGTTGAGGGCCAGTGGAGTTGGAAGCACAGACATGGAACTTGCCATTGTCTAAGATCTGATTATGGAATCTGAGTCAAGGGAGAGACCCCCGCAAGTAGTTTCTGGACAAATTTCACCAGAAGAAAGGATTTCACCTCTAGTGCAGAAGAGAGTTTTGGAGACAAGTTTATATCTATTGATTTATCAAATGCTGTACTTGGTGCATGGCAGACAGTGTGGAATTTGGAGGCAGCAAAACTGAGGTCCACTCTCACATACATCTCTATGACCTTGAGAAATCTACCTGAGCTTTGCATGCCACTCATCCTTCAAGAATAAAATGAGAATAGTATTAGGATCTATCTCTTTGGTCACTGAGACTTCCTTATTGTATAGTGAGGGTTACATATGATCATACATGTAAGTGCCTGGCCTGTAGTAAGTGTTCAATAAATGTCAGCTGCAACTATAAATAAAGCTGTAATGCTGAAGGAGCTCACTTTCTTAATGAGGTTTGTTTTAATCTGCCAACGTGAGAATAACAAACGGGTGGCGCGTATGTGGTTAATCAGCTTCCTTGAAAACTGTGCATTGGGAAAACAAAATGACCCAAGAGGTATCAAAGGTGTCTTTTATTGAGAGATGAGATAAATGTCTCCATAGATGACTAAGAGGCTTAAATCCAGTTTTGACACCTTCCTAAAATCAGTAAAATAGGATATGGATTGGGGCTTTTACTGTTGGCTTGAAATGTTGGCTGAAGCCTTAAACCTGAAAACAGTAAGAATGAAATATTCTGACATCCAGAGCCAAAAGCTGCCAAATGACTCCTGGGGGTCTTTACGATATGACGGCTGAACAGGCTCTGCTGTCTTCATTCTGATGACTACCATCTACACTGCACAGGCTGAAGTCCAGCACTTCCTGCGGGGAGGGCAGAGTGTGTTGGAGACCGGAGGAAGCAAAACACTTTGGATGGGGCAGGGAGTGGCCCTTCTGCATCACACCAAATGAGAAGAGATCTACCTGGCTCATCAGAAGGATTAGGAACCTGCAGCAGGGCAGACTGACATCAGCCCCTGGCCGTCGCTTGTGAGCTGTGGAGACTCTAGGCTGCCACGCAGAGCAGAGCTGGGAGTCGGAGCAGAGCACTGTGAGCGTGTGGGGATACATTGCTCTGATGGGCAGCGTCTGGCCTGGTGGACACATGGGAACACTTGACCATAGACAGGTGCCTGAGTCTGCCTGGGTAATCTGAGGGCAAGAGGCTGCCTGGAGTTGCCCCTGTTATAGGGAGAAGAAGCAGGACATCAGGAAGACAGCTTCCCCTGTGGGCACTGATGTGGCTCAAGTGTACAGGTATCACGTGGGTCCTGAGGCAAGTAATGAGTCAGAGTTCTTATAGTTATGTCCACAAAAGAACAGTGTTGAAGTGATTGCCATGCAGATATCAGCTGCAGCTGATAAGAGTTCCATCTGAACAAGAAGGATGTTATCCTTTACCAGCCAGGACCACCTCCCCTCATCTTGGTCCAAGAGGATCCAGCAACAGGAGAAGGAAGAGAGTGGAAGAGGACATCCCACTTCCTTCTCAGGCCACACGCTGTATTTATGTATAGTCAGGCCGGGACTGGGTGGAGGGAAAGGCTTTGAATTGAATGTAGTTATAGCTTTGATCATTGTAGCCATCACCAGCTGCAACAGTGATTAGCAAATGTCCAATCTTGTTTCATGTCCATGACCGTGAACTGGCTTTCCTGCTGGATTACTGCGAAGCAGGTCCCAGACCTCGTGTTCTTTTGGATTAAGCTTATGAATCCCTGCAAATGAGTCCTGATTACAAAAGTAAGATTCTTAAGATTGAAACCAAACAAAAGATCCCAGATGCTCCCACTTTTGGGCTGTCCCATTTCTGGAATACGATGTTCTGGGAGGACAGAGATTGTTTCTATTTTAGTCACTATGCTAGTCCCATAATTATACTAACACATGACAGGCACTGGTCACTTAATAAGTACTAATTGAGTAAGTGAATCAATTAGCAATTTGTTTAAAATAGTACAATTTTTCTTCACCATAACCTGGAGGTGCTCAGACAGAGGTAAAATATAATATTTTCGCTTTATGTGACTCAATTGCATTGCCTCAGTATAGACCCAAAGTCATGAGCAAAATGTTCTACCAGAAAAGACTGGTGAAGAGGATTACCTCTTCTAAGAAAGATTTTTGACAGTGATTCTGGATAATGTTTTGAAACTCAGCTTTCGCTAAGCCCTTCTACATTTTTAGCATCTTCAGGAGAACTTGCAGACTGAGATCCTTCCAGTATGCTGATGTGTCTTTGCCTGCCTGGTTTTACGATTTGCTCTGAATGGAATTCAAATTGGACTCGTACTCTTGCTAACAATTAACTGGAGGAGAGTTGCGCCTGCCCTGTTTGGTGAGCTGTGTCTGTCATTTTGCCACAGCCCCGAAGCCTCCCTGTGACCCGCCACCTGCACCAGTCTTCTCATTAACCTGTCTCTGGCGGAACCGCTGGATGCCTCAGGGGTGAGGCATGAAATCATAGGTCCCGCTAACTTCCATAAGTTCGTCCACATAATGTATGCTCTCAGCCACGAAATCATCTATCCTATAGCCATGGTTTGACTGAGTTTTCAGTGTTGGGGATAAATGGCTTTGTGCCTTAAATTTTTTTTTTGTACCAGAAATCCAACTCAGGACCTTACACTTGCCAAGCAAGGCACTGTGCCACTGAGCTATATCCCTGCCCCAGCCTTAGATTTTTCAAAATCTTTTTGTAGAATCAATATTTTGGTGACATGTTTTCTTAGAATCTATTTCATCAAACATTTTCTAATTTTTATCATGAAGTTATGCTTTATATTTTTGGTACAGGAGTTTTAGTTCCACTTCCTTACCTGTAATTCTGATTTGTCTTTTTCGTAATGGCAAGTTTTCTTGCTTCTTCTTCTTAGTTACATCAACTAAAGATTTCTTCCTTTTCCATTAGCCACCCCAATATCTACCAAAGATTCACTATTAAATTTTGCTTAAGCCATACCATATTGAACATAAATATTTTAAAGTTTCAAATACATGCATGGCAATCTTCTGTCATTTCCAACACAGAGCTTTACTCTGAGGACCTGTTATCTATCTATGTATTTATCTATCTATTTTACATATACATATATACCCTCAGGCTTTATATATGAGCATATGTATGTGTGTATGTATTTAAATACACAATCAGTTTCGCTCCCCCTTCAGTGAAATACTGAAATGTCCCAGAACCCCTAGTGGATGCCTGAGACTGCAGATAACACAGAACCCTATACATAGCACTTTTTAGGACAAAGCTATGACTGATTTTAATTTATAATGGGCACAGTAAGAGACTGACAACTCTAACTAATAATGAACTAGAACAGTCTAGAAATAAACTGTAATAAAAGTTACATGAATGTGATATGTCACAAAATATCAGTTTTGGGGGCCGGGCAACAGTGCTAGAGGTGAAGTCCAGGGCCTTGTACATGTCAGACTAGTGCTCTACCACTGAGCTACATCCCTGACCCCTCAAAACACCTTACTATACTGTGCTCACCCTTCTGGTGATTATCTGAGATGATATAATGCTGCAGTGAATAGCAGGCAATTGGAACTGTCAAAAATAGAATTCCAAATATAAAGAAACTACCCCTGTATGTGTATACATGTATACTTCCGTGTTTATAAAAATATATATATACATATATGCAGTTATGTCTTAAATATATATTTACACAGATATATAACAAGGAACTCTGGCAGCCAAGAAGGGCACTTGGAGGTTAGATGTCTGTGATCTGGTGATAAAGTTGCCAGAACTTTGTCAAGATTGTTTATTAGTTTTAATTAACTTTTAAATTACATTATACTCTTTAATCAATCTGGAATTTACACTGGTGTGTAATGTGAAATGAGGATTTAATTTAATTTTATTTATTCCTCAAATATTAATCAACTGTCTCAGCATCATTTATTGACTATATTTCTTCTTTCTCCATGGACTTGTATGGACACTTTTACTATCAAATAAAGTCAGGTGCATGAAAGATTATCCTGGAGCTATCTGTTGTATCCCATCCACCATGTCACAATTACATAAATTGCAACATAAATCACATTGATCTGTGTGATAGCATTTATGTACTGTTATTTTAATATTGTAAATATTATAGTCTTTAAAATATGTATAGTTAGAGTGGAGCCTAATTATTCTTCAGTTTTGGATTATTCTTGGCTATTTTCCCCAATCATTCTTATAGCCGAATTTTAGAGTCACTTTGTCAGATTCCTCGCTTTTCCACCAAAAGTATAAAATAAAGTCAATTGTATGGGGATTTTTATTAGAAGTCTGCCGAGTCATATATTTATTTAGAAAGAAATGACATTACTAAGTAATCATCCTTTAATTTTATTTATTTGATCTAATTTTTAGTTCCACTGATAATCTTCTATTATTTATTCATATATGTTCTACACACTTCTCATTACAGCAATTTACAGGCGGAAGCTCTTTTTTTTTTTTTTTTTTTGGTACTGGGAATTGAACTCAGGACCTTGTGCTTGCCAGGCAGGCGCTGTACCACTGAGCTATCTCCCTGGTTCCAGAAACTCTTTTTCACTCCTGCTTTAGAGTGAAGAAAATGCTTCTCAAGTTCCCCTAGCTAGCAAATGGAGACTGGACAAAAGTTTATATTCATCTGATTGCAGAGCATGCCCTGCTAACCACCAGCCTACTTTGTTCAAGATGATGTTAGGCTTTGAATGAATTTTAGTCATTATTTTCCAGAGAAACATCAATTTTATCATGATTTTCCAAATTGCTAGCATACTTTCACACTGTATGTTCACATCTATTGTTCCAGTACTGGGCATTAAACCCAGGTCCTTCACACTGAGCTCATCCCCAGATTTTTTACTTTTTATTTTCAAACAGGGCTTTATTAAGTCCCTAAATGGCTCATCGCTGTGCTCAAATTTGCCACCTTCCTGCCTCAGCCTTCCAGGGTGCGCAGATTACAGGCATACACCATCATGCTTGACTCTTCCCTTCTCCTTAATAGGTGGAAATCATGATGGCTGCACCCGCCCCTGCGTGGTCCTTGTCCAGTGTCTTTTGCTCACGTCATTAGGGTTTTTGTGTTTACTGTCTTGTCCACTTCCCGCTGGGAAGTAGAAAGACACCTACTTCTGCACAGACACTGTCCTGCTCAGGCTGAGCAGCTCTGGTTCTGAGTGCTGGGCGTCGGATGCACAGCTGAGTCCAGGGGTTGCATTCTATAGCTGTATATTCTGTTGGTATTGGGTGGAGTCTCCTGCTCCGCCCATTTGGTTTTGTCCATGGGACAGCCTGAAATGACACTTTCTAGACAGATAATTTCATTGCGCTGTTCAAAATAAAACTTCCAAATTTCTCGTTTTTTTCTTAGAACAGTTTCACATTCTTTACCTTGACCAATACCACAGTTTGGATCTTGAATGTTCATTTCCACAGGCCCATGGGGTCACAGCCTGTAGTGCTATTATTGGGACATGGGGAAATCCTCCAGGAGGTGGGGCCTAGTGGAAGGAGTTCAGGTTACTTCGGGCATGCCCTTGACCTAAGCTTTGAATATTGGAACTCTGACACCTTCTTGCCTTACTTTTTCTTTCCTGCTTGCCATGACGTGAATAGGTTTCTTTATTCCTGCACCTGCACCATAATGTCCTGGCCTCTGCACCAGCCCAAAAGCAGTGGTGCCAACGGACCCTGCACTGAAACTGTGAGGCAAAATAACTGTTACCTCTTCTTAACCTGGTTTGCTTCAGGCATTTGTCACAGCAATGGAGAACTGTCCAATGCAGTCAACAAGGTCCTGTGATGGCGTTATCTCATATAATCCTTTTCGTTCTTTGTTTACTTCCGGGCCAACCACTCTTTGAATTCTTGAAGTCCAAGCCTTCCACAGCCCTGCCTTTTTAATTTGTGATTCTGTCACCGGAATGCTCTTTTTCTGGGAGAGAATGGCACAGGTCTCACGCCATGTCCCTCAGAGTCCATTTCTTCAGGGAGGATGTGGCTGACCTCCATGGGGTCAAGGTGCCCCCTTAATTACCACGAATATCTGTATACTTCTATGGACTGAATATTTGTGTCCCTTCAAAATTCAAATCTTGCACAAATAAGAGCCAAAATGTACAATAGGTATCGTGCAATAGGAAGAAACCATTCCAGAGGGAAAGGGAACTGAGCAGGGAGGAAGGAAAAAGAAAACATGAGAAAAGAAAGATACAATGGAAACAGAGTTTTGCGAATGGCGAGGAGAAGGAGGTTTGAAGGGAGGGGACAGGAATGAGGAAAGAAAGAAGGATCAAGATAGATCGTGTACAGGCGTAGGTTCCCAACAGCGACATGATCATTATGTATGCCTGGATGGTAGCAATAAACTTAATTAAATAAAAAACCAACCAAGTAAATAAGTACAGAATTCAAACACTGACACCCTAACCCCCAACGTGATGGTGGTGGGAGGTCAACCCACTCAACTTTTAGTGGTAGCTGGATTTAGACGGGGTTGTGAGTGCCAGGCCCCGACGTCACCCAAAATACACTCAGTAAGAAAAGGACACAGAGGTGAGCTCTCTTTCTCTCCCTCATTAAGATACAGAATTCAACCCCTGGTGAATTCCTACCTTCTTGTCTAGTGAAACTCTGTGTCATTTCTTCTGGGTTTTTTGGCTTGTTTTCATTTTTTATTCTCTTTAATGGTTTGATCAGTCTTGACTTCTTACATCTGGTCATCTGAGCAACTTTGTCGAAGATAACAATGTGTAATATAACAAACAGCCACTGCTAGTTCCTATCATTTTGTTCTGAAACCCTGTGTTATTTGTATTGTTTTTACTTTGTTTAGTTTTTGTCTATGTTGTTGGTGTTTTGCTATTGTTCTTTATTATTCTCTTTAAAAACAGAAGGACGTAGAAGCGGAAAAAAGGTCATGAGAGGAAAGGAAATGTGAAAACACTATGAGAAAGGCAAGTGGAGAATTTTCCAGAAGAAAGCTTTGTAGGAATGGATTCTAGTCAGTTTGGATTCAAATAATACCAGTCAAGCCACTCACTTTTAATTTCATTTTATTATTTTTTTGCCAAGGGATTGAGCATCTGTTACAGGAAAGGTAGCTCTTTCTAGCAAGCTAGAAAGAGCCCTCACTGGGAAAACAAATCACCTGGCACCTTGATTTTAGACTTTCACCCTCTATAACTATGAGCAAAGAACTTTGCTGAAGCCACTCAGTTGCAATATGTTATTATAGCAACCTAAACACAATAGGGCATTATGTGCTTGTTGGTTTGTTTTCTTATGATCCGTCTGACACTTGAACATAAGTGCAAAAGCTCATCTGTCTCATTTCTAGGGCCTGACAGAGTGAGCTGTGCATCCCTGGAGCTGTTGAATCAGAGTCTGTGAACCAACAAAAACTCCACCTTTGCTGCGCTCCATCCTGGATAACTTGAGTTCCAAGCCCCCTTCAGTGGTGATACCATGTGGTTGTTTTGATCGAAAAATGAAGAAGCATAGGTGAAGGTCTTAGCTCTCTGCATGACACCTAGAAAGCTCTGAAGAAATAGGAGCCTGAATCATCATCACTGCCATCATCACGATGGTCCTGACGTTTAAATGTGAAAACACTATGAGAAAGGCAGGTGGAGAATTTTCCGGCAAAGAGCTTTGTAGGAATGGATCCTAGTCAGTGTGGATTCAAATAATACAGGTCAAGTCACTCACTTTTAATTTTATTTTGTTATTTTGTGCCATAGCCCAGGGATTGAGCATTTGTTACAGGAACTAATTTGTACTAACTCTTGCTAATGGCATTCATTTGTTATCCTCTCCCACAATTCTGGGAGTTGACCGAGATCAGCGATGTGATTCCTGCACTTAGATCACCAACCTCCCAGGCTTTCAGTTAGATGGCAGCCGGGCAAGCCAGAGTCATCTCAGGGGTCTCTCTTTACACGGCTTGTGTCAGATGCTGGCTAGGAGTTGAGACAGCAGCAGGGGTTACTAGAGGGGGCAACTACCACTGGCTTCTGCATGGCCCAGGCTTCCTCACAGCCTGGTTCCTGCTATGCCAAGATTGGGCATTGCAAGACACAGAGACAACCAGGTCTATAGCTTTTTCTAACCTCATCTCAAAATCACAGCCATTTCTTCTGCCATATTCTGTTAGAAGCCAACCTTTATCCAAGGAGAAGGGGGGTTATTCTTTCAGCCTGGCCTTGAGCTCACTTTGTAGCCCAGGCTGATCTCGAACTTGCAATGATCCTCCTGCCTCAGCCTCCCAAGTGCTGGGATTACAGGCATACGCCACCACATGCAGCAAGGGGAGTTATTCTCTATCCCTTGACAGGAAGAGTGTCAAAGAATTTGTAGACATTTTAAAGCCACTGTAACAACCAATTTGAGGAAAAAACCCTGATACTTGGATTAAAAGATTTTTAAATAATTAACAATAATCATACCACAGTAACATATGCACACCCACGTTTATAGCAGCACAATTTATAATAGTTAAACCTTGGAAACAGCCTAGATGCCCATCAGTGGATCAATGGATAAAGAAAATGTGGTTTTTATTTACAGTGGAGTACTACTCTGCCATAAAGAAGGATAAACTTGAGACATTTTTAGGTAAATGGATGCATCTTGAGACCATACTTTTAATAAATCCGTAAATCAAACACACGCATTTCAATATCACATTGTTTCTCTTGTAAGAGGAACTGAAAAGGGCCAAAATGGATGATAGGTATTGGGGAGCAGGAAGAAAATGTTCAAATGGAAAGGGGAACAAGGGAGAGGGGAGGGAGGGGGATAGACGGGGGAAGTTGGCAATAATAAATATAGTCAACAAACGGCCCAAAACATTGATGTCAGCTTATCTGCTCGGTCTATTTCCTGCTACACACAGTATGGCGATTCCTCCATAAACCTGGATTTACACTGAGCCAGGAGCCACACTGGCTCTGCCACCGGTGAGCCTCCGGAGTCTAGAGAGCGCCTCCACCTCTCGGAGTTTCTTCTCTGCAGAGCGGAGTGAAAAAGTGTGACCCTGGCAGAGGCCGGCACAGGGGAGCGTTCAGCACGCAGCAATGCTTAGCGTGGCCTCAGAGCCTCCCCAAGGTCCCTGCTGGCTCAGGTGCACCCACCCGGCCCGAGGCGCGCGTCTCCACCGACTGAGCGAGCAGGGTGGGCACCTGGGCCGCATGTGGGACATGACCTCCGCTCTCCTCCACGTGCACCCGCAGGCTGGACTCGCGGGGCTGGGATGGGTGGGCATGGCAACGCCAGAGCCTGAGATCTGCCAGTGTGGGCGCAGACACTCTCTCCCCAGAAAAGCTGCTTGAAGGCATAGACGAGGGGAAGGGAAGATTAAAAATAGAGAGTGGTCATGTTCAGTTCTGAAATTCAAGGGTAGCAGTGGACTTAAAGGCCCTTCCGCTCGTCTGCTTTGTGAGGGGGGAGGGCTGCCCTGGGGGGAAGCTGGGGACAGCTGTGCAGCTTCCTTCCTCCAGAATCCAAATTCAAAGTCATACCCTTGCGCACTTCATGGATCAGAGCTGCAACACCAGTGCCCCAGGTGCTCAGCAGGGTTTGTGGAGCAGGCAGCTGCCCGAGGGTTTATTTTGTTGGTTTCTTGTAGGAATTCTGAATTTGGACATTTGAAATGGGCATGTGCTCTCCACCTATCCCTAGCACTCTGTGTTCAGCTTGCTTTTATCAACTACATCAAATATATCCTTGGCTCCCACAGACTCAAGTTCGGTCTGGATTTTCCTTGCTGTGTGCTTTTCCGGCTTGCATGAGGCCAATACAACTTCCATGGATAGAGCCCGCCTGGTGCAAGCGCTGATCAGTTACTAGTCTGGGCCTGGACCTGGACCAGGGAGACGTCTCTCTTCCACAGAGAAAGTGACAGAGGGCTGTGGGCACCAAGAGACTGATCTAGAATGATGTGGGTTGGAAAAAGTGCAGAGCTGTGCTTTGAGTCCGGCTCCTACCGGTGTCACATACATAAGACAATGCACTTCATATCGGTTTGATTCACAGGGAAAGAGAGAAATGACAGTCAGTTGATCCAAATAGCTGAAAAGCCCGGACATATCTGAATCCATCTTTCAGTTCTGGTGTCCTCTGTGTTGTAGCGTTTTCGGGCCAGATCTGCCCTTGTGCTGACAAGTAGCTTCCAGTGTCTCCCAGCCAATAACCTGACCACTTACCTTACCTTACATTTTTCCTCTTTTCCAAACACAGATTTATTTATGCTCAGGGCATGATGGCTCTAGTGAGAACCTGGTCACAAAATCATCTCAGACCCAGTCATTATGCCCAGAACGTGGACTTAGGTCACAGCTTCACACTTGAAGCCATGAGTGGTGTTGGTCTCACCTGCAGCAGAGCAACAAAGCATGAAAGTGGGTTGTCTCGCAAAAGAAGCACCGCTGTGCTCTTCCCTGACCGGAAATGTCTTCTACATGTGCCACAGAGACATGTGCTGCCCGCTATGGAGTGACTGCGTGTCGCTACAAGCTCATGTGCTGGAACTCTCACGTGCCCCCTGCTTCACATGTCCAGAGCATGTGGAGGGGAGGCCTTTGGGAAGTGATTAGTGGTCACAAAGGCGGGCCCCCAAACAGTACTAGCGGCTTTAGAAAAGAAGAGAGAGCCGCACTGGCGCATCTGCTGTCTCCCTGTATGATGATCTCCGTTGTGCTGTGCTGCAGGAGGCAGGCGTCAGCTGAGGCCTAGTTGAAAACAACACCGTGTGCTTGGATTTGCCAGTGCCCAGAATTGTGAGCCAAATAAACCTCTTTAGCTCATAAATGATGTGGTTTCAGGCAGTTTGTCACAGTAGCATAAATCAGACTGCACTCCTTCCTTTTTTATAGGCTGCAGAGGCCTGAGCGCTTTTCAGCAGGATGGCATTGGTGACTCGGTCAGGGACTAGAGGGCGCTCTCCCTGTAACATCAGCACCCACAGACAGCTGATGTATATGCTGGTATTTTTGAAGGCACCTGTCATGCTAGAAGACATCCAGAATCTATTCCTCTGTCTTATTTTAATCACACTGCTGTCTTTTGGAAACTCTCCCATGCCCAGAGTGATTCACAGTGATTATCTCTCCTACCCAAATCCAGGGGTGAGCATGTGACCCAAGCTTGGCAAATCTGATATTTATCTCCTTGGCTAAGATAATTCAGTTAGAGATGGATATTCAAGCCGAGGTGGTAAAACTTAATCCCAGAATTTTTTTTTTGAAACTACTGAGAAACAAAAATAAGTCGTCCTTCAACTGGTATCACTAAACCCTGGGGAGAGACGTTCGAGCTTCTGGGGGCCACCAGAAGGAAGAAGCCAGGAAGAAAATTAGGTGATGGTAGAGAAGGATAACTTCTGATATTGTACAAATATCTGGATCCACAATTACCTGAAGCCAGACAAGCCAAGGTGCTCATAGATACTTAAACAAACAAGTGATATCTTTCTCTTCATTGCCCCAATTTGAGGTGGGATTGTTACCTATAACACTAAACAAGTCCCACATTCAAGTTTCATATCAAGGCAGGTGTTAGGTTCCACCAGGGACAAGACAAAGAGTGCATCTTACATTTATCCAGGGCTGGGGGAGGGCACCTCTCCTCTTATTTAGGGTGCTAGGTGTTTGAGGGCTGGGACTTATGGGGTCTCAACTTCTTTTGAAGAATGGGAAAAGATGGTATTGCTGGGCTACATTCTTTGGGAGCTGTCACTCGGAGGAACAAAATTACACTTTAGACAAGACAGGCAGTACCCAGGAAAGCACTCCTAGGTCGCTACTCTCTTTTCTCACCCCTGGAATGCTTCTGCACTTTCCTTCCCATCCTGGCTTGACAGGGAAACCAACATCTAACACACATACAAAACACACTTTGACTGGGGTACTGTCTCAGATCAATCTCCACCGCAGTCACAAAGTACTTTTATGACCCTATTTTAAATTTGCGAAGACGGGAAAGGCTCAAGTTAACTTCCCAAGGTAATACAACTGCTATGTAGCAGAGCTGGGATTTGAACACTCTGGCCCCAAAGTCTGATCTATCACACTTCATTATACTCCAGAGTTACCTCCTTATTGCTACCTAGCTAAAGTTTTCTGCAGTAGTATGAATGAAACGAGAGTCTTTCTTTAGTTCTCACTGTCACAATAGCCAAGCAGGCTTAGATGATGCCTTAGAAAACATTTAGGGAATTAACTTCCTAAGTTCCTCACTGCCCTCAGCACCCCCAGACTCCTTTCTGGGGCACAGGGGTAGGTTCACCAGAAGGAAATTCCTGCTAGGAGCCCCTGAAATTGAAGGGCCTGTTCCCTCTCTGGATTCTCCACAGTTCAGCCCCTGAGTTGCAGGATGTGGAGGATGGAGCCCATGTCCAGAAGCTGACACTTTCTGCTCTTCCCTGGTAACCGCAGTGCACCCCTCCTGTCTGACTGTAAGCTATTGATTGCCTTTACCTTCCAATTACACAGAGAATCAAATAAAGGAGATGCATATATTGCAGGTGTTCCATATTATAGATGTGCATACACGTATATATCCATATATATGTTCACTGTGTATTGTATACCTCCTGTGCCTCTTCTTGATGAACATACAAATACGATAATGACCAGGAAACTCCAGTAAGTCTCCATTGCCCACATCTGTATTATTGCCTGATTAAAAAATTCCTCCATTTTCCACACAGCTCTGCTAGCAAGATTTTGTTAAGCTTTCCTTCCCAGAGTCTGTATAATACAAACAAGACATCTTATTTTCTTTCTCTAGTTATAAAATTATATGATAATATTTGAAGATGTTTCAAAATACAGCTCAGCCCCTCTTCCAAACCCTGGAGAATTACTGATCTATGAGTGATTTCATAGAGTTTAAAAAGAATGTCTCTACCCAAATGGTTAGGTTTGGAGAAGATGCCTGACGACTGCTAGCTAATGCTTAACAGTTGGAAATAAATCCACAAAACACAGAAGAGGAACAGATGGTCTGTGAGTTCCGTCCATTCTCTGTAGCTTTCCATCGCTCTCTACAGCATCACAGAAAGAAGAGTTTGCACCAAGCCCAGGTGGGTGTACTGCGAGGGGAAGGCAAGCTGTCCCAGGCCTGAGCCCTGCGAAGCAACAGCTGTCTTCAGGCCCCAACCGGAGCGCTGCACCTACAGACACAAGGTCCTTGCCCTGCACTCCAGCTGCTGGGAACAACCCCAGTGAGGAAGGGGTTCAGAGGCCCCAGAGTCTGCTGGCTGTCAGAGTGGCCTTGTCTTCTCTCCTTTTGTTTCCTGGAGTGATTGGGAGGGAGTTCTATCCCTCGCAGCAGTTTCCTGGTTGCACCTCGTCTTAAGGGGCTGCTTTTGGGATTCTAGATTGGGTATTTAACAGCAGTGGTGCAAGATGGCTTTAAACAGAAGAAATGTATTCTCTCATGGTTCTGGAGGCCCAAAGTCTAAAACCAAAATGCCAGCAGGGCTACACTCTCCCTGGAGGCCCCCAGGGAGAATCCTTCCTGGGTTCTTCCAGATTTCTGGTAACTGTCACACTCCTTGCGTGCAGCCGTGTCTGCTTCCTCTTGTTGTCATCTCTGTGTCTTTGTTATGTCTCTTGGCCTCTCCCTTCAAAGGATACCATGATGGTATTTAGGGCCTACCTTGATTATCTGAGGGACTGTCATCATCTCAGGGATCTCAATTAATCACTTCTGCAAAGACACCTGTCCTAAAGAAGGCAATGCTTATAAATTCCAGAGCTGGGCTGTGGTGTGTATGAGTGTCCCCTCCAAAGGCCACCTCTTAAAAGTTTAGTCCCCAGGGTGATGCTGTTGGGAAATGGTAGAATCCTTAGGAGGTGGGGCCTGATGGGAAGTCTTTTGCTCACCAGGGGGACATGACCTCCCTTTTAGGAAGGTTATCGGACTCTAGCCCCTTCTGGTCCTTTCTTTTGTTTCCTGCTCAAGACTTGGGAAGTTTCGATTTGCTATGTGCTCCCTGCCATTGTTGCCTGACACCCCAAAAAGAAGTTCAAAGCAATGGGGATCCCTTGATCAGGGATTAGAACTTTCAAAGCAGTGAGCTAGATAAACCTTTTGTGTTTAAAGTTAACTGTCTCAGATGCTTTGTTGTAGTGATGGAAAGCCAGCCAGTACAGCGGTTTTGAATAGCTATGAGACAACTGACTGTGCCACTGCAGAAACCCAAATCTTACCCTGCTTTTCTTTCCCTCTAGCCTTTTCCTTTAGCAAAGCTGCATACACCCCCGACAGTCTCACAAAAGACGCTGGGATGGTTGGTGGAGCATTTGATTGGGAGTCAGTTGAGAGAGTTGGGCAGGATTCACTGGAATTAGTTCCCTTGCTTCACTTTTCTCCTACCTAAAAGGATGAAATGGTGGAAGCCAAACACCCTCTGCCTCAGCCCTACATGAAGGCAATGGCTTCCCTTGACCTTCCTGCATGTTCTCTTACCACCACAAACCACGTCCTCAATCTAAATCTAAAGCAGGTCATGGCAACCCTTGGTCCCCAGTCTCTGCAGAAGACAGACATAGACTAAAAGGAGACACAACAAAGGTCTTCCTACGACATCCATGTCCAAATTTCAGAACCCTGTGACTATGTTATCTTACGTGGAAAAAGGACTTTCACAGATGTGCTAAAGGCCTGAGAAGGGAGACTCCCGTCAACTATCTGGGCAACCCAGTGTGAACAAAGGGACACAGGAGCATTTCGGACAGCGAAGGAGCTGTGACAGTGTAAGGGAGGAGGTGACACTCTTTGGAGATGAAAGGGGATTACAAGCCAAGGAGTGCAGGCAGCTGCAGAAAGGCAAATGAGATAAGGAGGCAGGGTGTCTTCCAGAGTCTAAAAAAGGAAGCATCTCTGGGGATGTGCTGGCTTTAGTCTGGAGAATGACCCTGGACCTCCTACTTCCAGAACACCAAACAGTAAATGTGGGCTGTGATGGCTCCTTATGGCAACAAGAAGACACTCAAACCATCTCTAAGGAATTTTCATAGGATTTACGAAGTTTCCATCATGGCCTCCAGGTGTCTATGTGCTCAGATCCCACCACTGTCTTTGGCCTACACTTAGCACTACTCGGCCAGTGCTCCCCATTCTTCTGCCACGTGGAGCTCCTTTCTGTTCTTTGGCAGGTGTATCAATTGTCTTTCCTATCGCTGGACACAAAATCTGACATTCACAACATAGGAGAGGTTTAATTTAGTTTAGGTTTTTCTTTTTTTGGAGGGGGTGGTTTCAGTTCACAGTTAGCTGGCTCCAAAGCAGGAAGATCACGGCCCAAGGGAATGGGGGAGCAACGCTGCTCAGTTCATGGCCACAGGGAGTGGACCAGAGGGAGCAGCCCGAAAGAGGAGCAGGCGGGGACTATGTACAGAACTCAAGGCCACACCTCCACGACTCACCCAGACATACCCAGGAGCAGAGCAGAGACAGGCATACCCAGAGAGACTTAATAATCTGCTGGATATTTCTTCCTCCAATGAAGGTGAGGCATCAGAATTAACAATCACATCGTGCTAAACTTAAAGTACTGAGGTCAATTAACTGAAGGTCAGCTCGTAGCACCCAGCTGAACTGAGTCAGCGTGGTGCTGGGTGTGGAAGGCCCCCTGAGGATTGTGGCCAACAGCACAAAGGAGAACTGGAGGGGAAGATGGTGTGCTGGTGATTCTCCTGGACAGACTTGTCATGCTGGTTTTCCTGATATCATCTCAGCTGTTCTCATCACTGGAGGAGCTTGGGGGACCTCACTGTCACTGAGGATGCCTATGGTTCTTTTCGAGGGAACTCCGGTCCTTACCTTGAGCGTCACTTCCTGGCTCCAGTGCAGACCCCTCAGCCTGCTAGCTCAGATCCTTCATCCCACTGGTACAGACTTTCTGGCATCCACCACTGACCTTTGGGTCTTCCCACTGCAGATCCATGAAATAGACTTGCATGAGGCATTGTTGTGGGCTCTAGGCCTCCAGCTGGACTCCTGCAGGACATTGCCATGAAATCTAGGTCTTCAGCAGGAGTTGCACAGGACATTGCCATGGCATCCAGGCCCCCAGCTGGACTCTTTGGTTCTCTAGTATGTGCACATATTTCTTGCACTCCTCTGCATTGGACTTTTTGGGTGAATATTATAAAATAATCCTATAAATTGTGTCCTGCAGTAAGTCTTCTAGTATACTAACAATGAGAAAATCACCCCGATGCCCAGTTTGAGCCCTGAGAACACAGAAAATAAGATCTGGAAGTGTTGTCTCCTTGTTCTTCTCTTCAGTCAAAATTTCCTTTACCTTAGCATTGCTTGCAAACATTTCTCTTTGTTCACCTATTTCCTTGGAGCTGTGTGGACTAACGATGAAACCTGTTTCCCTAGTGCGCTCCAGACGCCCTCTGGAGCTCCTCAGCTAAAGCCCCCTCTGGCTTTCTGCTGCTTCATGCTGACGTGCTGCGCATGATTTGGAGGTTCAAGGCGCTAAGACCAATGGTCCTTAAGTTGTGTAGTCTTAAAGAAACACTAGTTTTTGTTTTGTTCATGAGAGGCCCAAATCTTTGGGTCCAAAACCTCTTTCTCATTTGGGATGTGTCTGTTTGCACATTTGCACCAACTTGGAGAATGTCAGAGAGGGGCTGATCAGACTCTTCCCTTCTCTCTTCCACTTCCCCTCTAGGAGGAGGGTCTAGATTGAGCACATCCATTGGAGGAAGTGCTAAGGCTGGGCCATATTCTGTTCCAGATATGGCTCCCGGTAATCTCTACTTGCCTGTTTGTGCCCTCAGGTAATTCCTCCCCTTGGAGTATGGGATGGACCCAGTAAGTTTGCTTGTAAGAAATAACATACAGCATAAATTATATAATGTCACCTCTGGGATTGATTTTTTGGAAGAATCGAACTTCCATTTTACTGGTATTCACATTATTGCCTTCTTAGCTTGTATACTTTGATTAAGTAAGCTTTAGTGTGGTTTGAATGTTTATGTGTTGGAAATTTAATCCCCATATTCATATGCTAATGGTATTTGGAGCAGGGGCCTTTGGGGGCTAATCAGAAAGAGATGAGGTCAGGAGAGTGAGGCCCTAATGAAGGCATTAGTGGCTTTATAAGAGGAGGGAGACGCACCCAAGCCAGAACACTTGTTCTGTCTCACCCTCTGACACCTTTCACCATGTTATGTAGCAACAGGGCCCTCTCCAGGTACTTAGCAAACACTGGTATCGAAGCTCGGGTTAAATAACCCTAAGTTATTGCAGGCTGATCAGGCCCACAATCTCCCAAGCGAGTGGACGGACAAAGGTGTAAATAAAAATTGAGACAATGGAATATGATTTCAGGGCTTCTAGGAGGAACTATTTCCTTTCCAGCTTCTATATTCTCTAAATTAGCCAAAGACTTTTCTGGGTCGCCTGTTTTTATTAGGTTTTTCAAATAAGGGAGGGGAAATACTGAAGAAAATATAGGAAATCTGAGCAGGAATCTGGGCAGGACTCACAATCCTTTCAAGGACTCCTCTAAGTACTATTATGTTAATTTAGGAGAGCTATATGTTATCTCCAGGAAGGCTTCACAGCAGGGCAGCAAGCCATAGTTTCCTTAAAGTTAATGGAAATAGGAGCCAGACGTCCTCACCTGCGGCGGCCTAGTGTCATAGGCCAATACAGGCCTCAGCAGTGACCAGTGACTCATAGAGGTTCACTTACTAGGAATCAACTGCCCATCTGCAGACAAGGTGCCTAAGCCTCAGACTACTCCCAAGTAAATATGAAAAACCAATTGGTTAATATTAAATCCTGCTCAGAGCCACTTTGTAGTGGTCCCCAACACACTGGTACTATCCTCTCGATGTCCCAGCCCCCAGCACTGAAGGGTAAATAAACCTCAGTTCTTCATAAATTATCCAGCCTCAGGTATTTTGTTAGGTGAGGACACTGCACTTATAGAAAGGCCTACACAGCAAGGGCCATGGCCAGCTTCCACGAAGAGCCAGTGAGGACCTGAGGTCCTCAATTCAATAGCTGACACAGAGCTACAACAGGACAATAATCATGTAAATGGCTATAAAGTGGATTCTTCCCAAGTCGAACCATCAGATGAGACCACAGTCCCAGCCAGCGCCTTGACTGTTGCTGACGAGAAACTGAAA
This sequence comes from Dinomys branickii, assembly GCA_004027595.1. Taxonomy (NCBI): domain Eukaryota; kingdom Metazoa; phylum Chordata; class Mammalia; order Rodentia; family Dinomyidae; genus Dinomys; species Dinomys branickii. The sequence goes on from PVLD010004019.1 coordinate 54,240, forward strand.
CAGAGCCCTGCTAAGACCTTCCCAATTCTGGACACATTAAAACTGAAAAATAGAATGTGTATTGTTTTAAACCACCAAGTTTTATGGTAATATGTTAACAGTCATATGTAACAAATGAAGCCATGTGATTTCTGAGATTTCTGTATGGACTATGATTCACTTTAAGTTTAGGATTCTGTATTAGCATAAACAGCCGACTCATAAACCTTTAATTTGCCAGACATTGTCCCTTATGCATTTACTCCCCTCTTAGACCCTGTAAGGGGGGTGGTCATTGGTTGAAAACAGAACTGAATGTTCTTACATCTCTTATCTAATTACCATTTTCATCTCACCCTCATCTATAGCCTAATTTGAGCAGGCCCCGTGTCAGGGTGGTTAGCATTTACGAGACAAAATCCTGCAGTGGATGCCACATGGCTCACTCTATGGGCAAAGCAGTTACAGTTCAATCTTTGTTGTTTTTGAGAATCAGAATTCACTCTTGGAGCCAATATTGCTTTCTAGGAAGTGAGGAGCAGCAGAATTCCATGAGGGTCAAAGCAGTGTCTCATATCAAAAGAAAGAAAGATACAGTGTCTCAAATATTTGGCTTTCAGGCTTTTAGAGCCCTGAGTGGTATGGAACTGATTTCCCTGACTTGATTCCCATTTATCTTGCTTTGCATTTCTTCCTCATTTCACCAGTGTCTCAACTTGCATGTGAGGTTAGAAAATAGGGAATAAGGTTAGAATATTTAGGTAGATGTCATCATGGGCATGAACAGCCTAGACAATCAGTCTCAGATCGGTTCTGGTTATCCGGTTGAGAAGTATGAAATCTAGCACTGTGTATTTGTTGAGATTGAACAGTCTGACCAGTGGGAGGCCCCAGATGTTTCTAACAATTTCTTTTCTATCTGTCTACCTCTTTTATGTTATGTTCATGTATGATTCCACTGACTGTGTGGTGGACACAAAACTGGTCACTGGTTTTCCCTTCCCTGTGTCTGTTCCCTTTTGTAATGTCTTCTACCCAGAGGTAGTGTCTACTCCACTCCTTGCGTTTGGCCTATGTGAAAGAAGCAAGCACAATATTAGCTACGGCTTGAAAGTCTGTACACTCGATTTCTGTCCCCTTGCTGCTCTTCAGAGTCACTAACACCCCCGTACAAAAGGGGCCACCCTTTTTTTCTGGAGCATCAGAGAGTACATGGGACAAAAGCAGGCATCACACTAAGCTTCCCCTAGACCAGTGGCGGCAAACCTATGGCACATGTGCCATAGCACTGAAAGCTCTACAAGGTTCACCATCACTGTCGTAAACCCATCATTCTGTCAAACACGGTAGCTGTGTATGAAGCCACTCTAGAGCTGACTTTCTTGCTGTCTGAAGACACACAGGAAAGTCCGTTAGAGATAAACTGGGGTGGCCAGGCCAGAAAAACTATCACTGTGAACCAAGTAAGTGGGTGGTTTAAAAATACGCTGTTTTGAGATGGTTTGTTACGTAATATTAGGCAACTGTTGTAAACTTATATCATGTGTGTGTTTTCGTCATCTTGGTACATTTTGAGTCCTGAAAAGTGAAGGTCTGTAACTTCACAGAAGGTGAAATGCAGGCCCTTGCCTTTGGCGGTGAGTTTGGCTGTGAGTCAGTGAAGACCTCCATGAACCAATGCAAGGTCAGGTGAGTCGGTTCTTTCACAGCTTCTCAGACTGGCTCATCTCCCACGCACTGTTAGTCTTTAGAGCACTTTAGGGGTAGCACAAAATTCCCACCTAGAATAGAGAACCCGCATTTGTGGCTGGTTTTCTAGCTTTATATATCCACTTTGTCCAGGAGCATATTCCAGTTAGAATAGAGAACTGCAACAACGTGCCATGTCACTTCTGAGATTACGTTATGACTATAATTTCCAAATTGGGCACTGTCACTCAGATCATTTGCCCTAGAGGCAGCCAGCTACCATGCCCAGATGCTGCCGTATGGAGAGGCAGGTATGGCGAGGAACGGAAGCTGCCATATTCTTATGATGATGTGAAGAATGTTGGAAGTGAATTCCAGGATGCCCAACTGAATCTGCATAATGTCATGGCAATGTCAGCCAATAACCTGTGACTTCATGAGAGCCTATAAGCCAGCTAAGCTGTGTTTAAATTTCTGATACACATTGAGAAATGATAGATATTAGTTGATAACTAATGTAACTTAGGTTCACCCAATCAAAACCCCAGTGAGAAGTTCAGGAATACACATGGGACCAAGCTGAGCCAATCACAGGACACTGAAGGGCTTTTATGGGCACTCCCATTCTTGCTCAGGGGACATGATGCTAGAAGGATGAGGCTGGGACTTCTGCAGCTACTTTGTCCTTAGAGGAAAATCTTTGGTTATCTTGTTGGTCTCTATAACCCTAGCACTCAGGACTACGCCTGGATCAGAGTATACGCTCAATATTTATTAAATGAAAGATAGATTTATGATTTATTCATAGCCAATGCAGAAAGTAGGAGAAACTACCATGGAAGGTAAACTCTTCACTAATGCCATCTAAATGGAACATGTCATCAAACATCTATAGAAACCTTTGCATTTTTGTTTTCTAAATATGATGCATAGAATACAGTTTCTCCTTTAAGTTAGCTTCTGCCAATTTTAATCGACAGAGTTTCTAAAATTCTCCAAAGATGAGCTAACTAGGAAGGATCAATGGATTCACCATATCTGTCCAAGTGTTGCCTAGCCTGGGAACGCTCCAAGGAAGGGGATGAATAAGCTCTGTGGAGAGTCACACCGTACTGAGTGTGACATGTTTGCTCTTTTCCGCTACCCACTAGCCTTAGCAGCTACAAAGGCATGTGCTACAGCCTGGATTACTACATCTTTCGCAAAGAAAATAGAAGCATGACTTCATTCATGCAAAGTATCAGGCTGACACCTAGTGATTCAGGAATATGCCACTCTGCTCCTTAGAGAGGGACTCTTTCTCCTGCCCACAACATGCAAAAATAATCGCCTTTGTTTCCCCATGTTTTGGGGGCCTCTCCAGACAAGTATGAGGAAAAGGTATATACATTTCTTCTTTTGCAGGTGCTAAACTAAATTAGGGTAAAATAGTGAAAGGTAAGTATATGTGTTTTACAAATGATAACATCCTCAAAGACCACAAAAAAGGGTTCTCTCTGTACTGACACTTTTAGCATTGCCAGGTTGAAACTTTTGTTATGTAACTTGCGCTTGCTCATAGGCATGAACTAGAATGTCTGGGTGGCTGTGCAGAAATGCTGATTACAGGCATAGGACAATACTGAGGTCATCAAGTCTGTGATTTACCAAGGGCAGTAGTCTCAACTTCAAATAGCTAAAGCAGTTAGGGAAGCAGACGGACAGTATAATACAATCGGGGGTAGCGGAGACCAGTGGGATGAGAACACACCGTGCTTTTACCAGAGATGGCCATTCCTCAGTTCTACTGAATTATTTCCACATGAAAATACAGGTCCAGTGCTTCCAGTCTTCTGACTTTTCCCCCCAAGAGAATTTTAAAGTCCAGAGACTCATATAAATTACTCCAATTTTAAAAGGTTGACTATGATTTTAATTAAATAAAATTCTGTATGAGTGAAATGAAGCCTATCTACTGGCAACACCCTGCTATGGATCTTAAATTTGTAACGTCCGCACCAGAGCCCTTTTAAATATAGCCATGTACACAAGAGAGTTTGCATATATTAATGTTTAATCATATCAATTCTTAAACAAAAATTTTTCCTCCAAGAGACAATAGTTCACAGTAATTGCAAAGCTTACTCACAACTTTAAAAATACCAGTCATGCTTAGCATTCAAAGAAGATATTAGAGAATAACTGTAAAAACTGTTACCAGGAACATCAGCTTCTGACTTTAAAAATTACAAATACTGAAGCATTTTGGTATCAGACACAGTAGTTTTGACACTGTCTGTTATTTGATGAGCTTCTGGAAGTTTGGGAAATTTTACCTCTATAGTAGGATAATCCGCTTACTCTAAACTAAATATTTTCAAATGTAGAAAACGAACTAGCAAGCTACACATACGAAGAAAAGCCCTCTAAGACAAGCTCTCCACAAGTGGGATGCCAGCGTCTATGCACCATGAACCCTGGAAGACTAGAATTGACACGTACACTTGGCCTGGGGTCTCACACCCCAGGATCAGCAATGCAATTTGCATTCACCTACACATTAATGACAAACTCTGGGTTAGTGTAAGAGAAGCCAGCAAATTCATTTTGGTCCAAGTTCATGATGAAGAGTTTGTCAGTGGGAGTCAGTTCCACAGGCTGTCTGGTGAACTCTTTGTCGAAGTTGGAGGTGTCTCGCTTGTCTCTCTGCCAAACGGAAAGCAAACACATTAACACAGCATGAGAAGAAGGAAGTGTGACCGAGACATGCCAGTAACTGGAAGGCTAGTGACATCTCGTTAGCAGTCAGAAAGAGCCCTGTGCTGACAAGTTTTAGCAGCTGCATTGCCCAGAGGAGCTTCATTTCACACTGTATGTTGGTTTCAGGATAGAAAACTCAGTGAACATTTTCTAAGAAAAAATAAAAATTATTGAATTTCTTTAAGGATTGCCATAAAGTGGTGTGTGTGTGTGTGTGTGTGTGTGTGTGTGTGTGTGTGTGTGCGTCAGTGTGTTTTCTTTGACTTTGAGATTAAATAGATAACTACTTCTTACCATGCGTGATGTCATAGAATTAGTTATTAGCTAGAATGCCCCAAAGAAAATCCACTCAATAGCGCCCCCTGTGGCTAGGAGGCCTCCCTTGGAAAGGAGAGATGTTGCACAGCTATTCTGCTTCCAGAAGGTAGAATATCCATGTGGAACAATCAAAGTACTGGTCAATAAAAGAGGCTGACCACTACTTAGCCCACACTCGGTGCAATTAAGGTTTTGAAGGGGTGCTCAAAAATCCACCCACAGACAATCTGGATCTTCACAGCCAGAGGCTCACTTCAAAGATGCTGAGAGCATGTATCTAGTCAATACATTGTCTGAAACAAAACCCAAAACTTCAAGGAAGATCTTGAAGGAAGCCCTAAAAATGAAACACCTCAATTCTCCCGGTTACTCTAGCATTTCTTTTTCTTTGTAAAGTGCATGTGGGGTATGTGGGGGGGATTAATAGTCCCAGTTCACTAACTATCATTTGAGGCAAGTCTTAGCTGGGATCATCAGAGTGTGTGCTGACAGGTCTTCCCTAAGATGCTCTGACCTCTCAAGGATCCCTGACATCCTATCACCTCTTCCCATCTTTGCCTCACCTACCTGGAGGGCACTCAGAGGCGAAGTCTTCGTTCCCCCATTGCTCAACATATGAGAAAGTGAGGGCCAGCCTGATGGCTGCTTTACTATAGGACAAACAAGGAGAATGCCTGAGGTTCACTGGCAACAGGCAGGATGCCTGGCTGGAGGTAGAATTATAGAGGGGAAGGTCAGTAAGTTTTGGTTGGCTCAGAGTTTGGCTGGTCTAAAGCTAAACCAAACTTGCAGGTTCTAGCATGGGTTTAGGTTTAGGCCTTTCACAGGACTAGCACATAAGGATTTCTCATTGCTGGGCTCATTCACTTTTGAAAAACTTTTCACAGAAATGGCTCCTATTGGCTGCTCCCCTGACATAGGCAAAACGTCTCCATGGAGTTCCCTCATTCCTCTTGTGGTGTTTCAGTGAGGGTGTGCAAATGAGGAGGACAGAACCGGCATCCTGAGTACAGCTGGGCTAGTGTGGCCACACAGAGGCACGCTAAGGGTGCTGCTGGTGCTGTTTTCCAGATGATGGGCCGTCTGCTGCCAGGTCCACCTATTCTGCCTTGTCTGGTCCAGCCTGCTGTTAGCCTGTGCTATGCTGTGCAGCGTGGCGCAGGAGGTTCCACAACCAGGTGCTCTCTGTGCTTCCTCCTGTGACCAGAGGAAAACTCAGTGCCTCCTCCAGCTTGAATAGTATCTGTGCATCCCTCTCCTGATGCCCACAAGGCATGCTTTAATGTCCTTTTAATTGTTTTCATCACATGTATTGCTTTCAGAAAATGTTTTATTTAATGTTCTTGCTAGGAGGAGGGTCCTTGTTTGTTTCTTTATTTGGCATTTCCAATGCCAAGAATGGTATTTGGTCCATACTGGGCTGTTTATAATTACTTGATGAATGAGTTAATAAAGACTCAGTGGAGGGTGGGCTTCTTGGCTCTTGCCAACTCAGTCATCTCTGAGCCAGAGACCTCACTCTGAAGCAAAATCATGGAATTTATTCCCATTGGTGCCAAGAGCCTCCCAAAGGGGCACTGCCATTTTGAGTCCCAGTATGAACTGAACTGTGTGTAGGCCTTTCATAGCCTGGAAGAGCCAGAGCTGTGTGCACTCAAATTCTGGTGTATTAGGGGCCAGGAGGTGGGCACCTGTCTCCTTTTGGGTCTCTCCCATATCGTTGAACCTACTTGGCCCTTCCTGCCTGAAAGCATGCAGCCAAAATTCCCTTCCCACCAACTGCAATTTTGGAAAAGCCCTTCCCATTTATTGTACTGGGTATCACTCAAGTCACATGACCCAAATAAGGGCTGTTTTTACTGACTTCATCCTGCAGGAAGGTCATCTACGCCACGTCCCAGAATTTTATCCCTAAATTTACAGAATGTTCTATTTGGTCGGGACAATTCCTGTTGGGTTAACAGCATCTGGAGCCACAGGAGAAGACCAGCACACATCCAAATAGCGTTATGAATCCCACAGGCCTCCTATTAGTCCCCCAAAGGGTCCCTGTGACCATGACCCCATTCTTCCTTAGAAGAAAAGCAGGTCAGGGAAAAGTCTAAGAAATTAAAAGGGAGATTCCTGGATACTTACAGGCAATTAACCATGGCTAAAAGGACTTTGGATTTTCCTCTTTACTTTAAAAAATTGTTTCCCAATTTAAATCTCTTTGGAAAATTCCAGCCTGTCTGAAGTGAGCTAGAAAAACCAGGCTGAGCCTGTCCAGGGGCAAGGTGTTGGAAGGGAAGTGCTGTTGCTAGGAGGGTGGAAAGGGTGATATTTGCAGGAATCTGAGTGATATTCGCTGAGATCTCAGACACAGGACTCAGACTCACTGCAAATCCAGTTCCCTCTCTCCTTGCAAAGAGTCAATACAGGTGTGCGTCTCTGCTCAGAGCTTCGTGACCCTGTGGTCTTTTCAAGCGTGAAGCTTTCTAGACAGGAGCCCAGCCCATCTACCATTCTACCTTTTCCCTTCCCCACCCCTCACATTATGATTGTCACAGAAATCCAGGTCAAGATGCTGCTGTTGTACCTTGTCTTTAAACCTCAGCCTGTGACCTAGAGGGAGAGAGAGGGGAAACTCAAAAACATTTGGTAACTATTTCTTTTTTGTAAGAAGTTATTCCTGCTTAACCCAGAGATATTCTCTCTAGACCACACCATGCTTCTGAGTACTTGTGTAACGAAGGGCCTCCCCTGGATGCTGTGCTGGGAGAAGCAGAGGAAGGGGATGAATTTCATCTTTATTATTTTTCACTGTGCTGCTGGCATGCAGCCTGGCACACATTTGGCGCTCAATAAATGCTAGCTGAATGAATGGAAGGTGGAATGAACGGATGACTGCAAAACTAAATTAAAATTTTTTCTTCCTGGGTAAATTTGTAAAGTGTTCCTCAGAGGTTATATATGATTAAAGCTCTGTTTCTTGGTTTCCTTTGTACTAGAAAGGTTGTTAGAAAGGAAGCAGCAGAAAGTTTGACTAATGATTCCTTAGTTCCACAAAGGGCTTCTCTGACCACCCCTAGGGGAGCAGAGACTTTGGCTTGAGTCTATTTCTGCAAACTATGAAACTTGAAAAATAATGGCAAGAATTTGGAAAATTTAGTGATATACATATATATCATATATATCCACTATATTGTATTTCTCTACCTGTTTATCTACCTACCCACCCTATATTGTGTTCTAAGGTTGACTCAGATCATTGGTCAATGACCCAGTGTTTCCTCACACTTTTTATCCTGACAGCCTCTCCAAGACAGGCCTGTTGATCCAACAGGAAGGTGAGGGATCTGAAATAACTGGCCAGGTGGTGGGCATAACTCAGACGTTCTGGTCATGCTGCTGAAGAGCAGAAAGAGTCCTGCACCAAGGGGCAGCACACCTGGGCTTGTATCTCAAATAACCAAGCACAGGCAAGTTTCTCCCCTCTGCAGATGCTGGTTTCCCCAATAATCAAATGAGAGGGTTTTGCCCCCATTCCCCTCCTCCCTTAGCCCTCTGTCTTTCACCTCATGTCCAGATCACTACCACAGTGGCCACCTGGGAATGGTTCATGAGCCTGAATTAAGGTGAAATGAGGGGGCAGAAAGAAAGAACTTCGAGGCACTTTGCCCCAGCAGAAACCAGAGGCATTGTTGTCTAAAAGTTGAGACTTTTTGAGCGTATTTGGCAAATTTTTAAAGTTCTCTTGATGATCCCTCAGGAGCCCTGAAGCTTCTAAAACTCTCTTCAGCTGTGATAAGAATTCTCTGTAGAGCTAAGAGTGGCAGGAAGCAACAGGCAAGGTTGAGGAGCCACCCGCTGTCCCCGTCTACTTAGACAGAAGCGACACTTCTCCCACCCAAGGGGTTTTCTCGGGCTTTGGGGAGCTCACAGAGTTGCTTACTAAAAACAATAGTTAGTTCAACCTGGGAGGAACGGTGATTTTGATGAGAACAATCAAAAGCTCCAGCCATTCCTAGCTGGCCTCTGAATTTGACTCTGACAAGTGTGTGTGGGGGGGTGAGCTCTGACTGTCAGAGCTCCAGCCAGGTCACTCCACCTCCTTCCAGGCCACCAGGAGTCCCTGAATAGCCCACAGCCCCTTCCTCTGGGGAACCACTGGAGCTGAATTTGAGCTCTGGGTTTGGTTCTGTTCTCCCAAGCTCCTTCCTTGGGCCCTACTTTGTAGTTTGGGTCCAGATTTTTCAAAGAGAGTAGGTTTCCTTGAAATAGAATTTCTTCTTTTTCTTTTTCTTTTTCTTTTTATTGTATCTTGTTGCTAGAAGAAAAATGGCATATAACAGATATCCAGATACAAATGAACATTTCTAGAAACATCTTACAAAAGAACATCAAAGTGAAGAATACAACCATCTTTGTTTCAAGAGATGCTGTCTTTCTCAGAGCACTTAATTCGATTTTCAAAGCCAGAGACAAACCTAGGCAAATTATCTCCCAACAGGTGTGAGTTTGCTGGGAGCCACAGCTATCTTCTTGGTTGAACCAAAGTAGGTCATTGTGGTTCATAACATTTGGACATATACTTTAAAGCACATGTAACAAATGAGGAACTTTTTTTTTTTTTTTTTTTTTTGCATTTGAACAGAAATAGAACCCCAAAGCAAATAAAGTTTGAAATGTAATGTAAAACCAATGGCCCTTGGGGACCTTCTAGAGTGACCATATTGTTTCGGGGAATAGTGCCAAATGCCCTCTTAGGGTAGTTTGGGAACTGGGGATGACCAGGAACATACACATCAGGAACCACAGTGTTCGTAGGGGGTGGGTAGGACCTAAGCTGGTTGTCTTTTGACCCCTGGAAGTGTTTTTAGATCGCAACTCTCTAAAAAACACACACTAGAAATTTTAGAAGGACCTAGGTAAGCTTCTTAACTTTGAGTTAAGAAATAAAAATAAAATTTTATTTTTAGCATGTTCTTTTCAAAGCTTTACTGCCTCCAGAACAGGCAGAGTGAAGGATTCCCTTCAGGGTAAAGCAACCATATAAGTGGATATGAGCCAAGTTCCAAGCCTGGGAAGGGAAGAATATTGCTAGCATCTGATTCATCTACCCATTTTGCAGGAAAGCATCTAGACGGGATGGCTGGATGAATACAGAAGTACGGAAAATGCGGGAAAGAAAGCAGGCTTTTTCTCTCCCCACTGGATTGCCTTAGCTGACATGCTGGGGACACAAGGACTTCGATCATGTCTCAATTATGCAGCAGTATTTTCTCTGTGTTAGCTGCATAATTCCACCTCGTAGAGATGCTCCAAACTACCTGAGGACATTTGGGATCCGAAACATGGTCACTCTAGGCTCATCAGAAAACAAAACATGGATGCAACTTGGCAATAAAAAAAAATGTCACCACAATAGCTGTTGAGCTCGAATGACAGAAACGAAGGACGGAGATCTACACAGCTACTTAGCTCTTGACTTCAGGTTTTAAAAATTCAGAGTTAACAAAAGAAAATCCTTCGAATTCTGATTGGTCAATATTCCTGATGACTTCCTGGTCAGGAGGTGTTAGGACTGGTGGATGGCGGGTGAAAAACCGGTCGAAGTTCTCAGCATTTCGCCCACACTATGAGAGGGGAAGAAAAGAACTTGTGGTGGGTGGGAAAAACCAAAACAAAAGCCAAAACAAAGCAGAACAGAACCAACTGAACCTAAGCGTGGTTTTCTCTAGTCCCTTCCCATCTCAGAGAAGCTGTCTCAGTGATCAGAAGTGACAGCAACGTCAAATGCGGAGTTCTCCTGACCTTGTACAGGACCTGGGGCTCGGCGTTGAATTGCTGTAGCACACAGAGTTGTCCCTGCTTACCTTCTGGGCAATCAGAAGGTGTTTGGCAGAGGCACGAGGTGGCGGCCAGTGGTATGTGGCATGTCCCCTGCCCCCACCCTGAAGATTCAATCAAGCCCACCTGTTGCAGAAGATGGAATGTACCTGAACGCTGCTTTGCGTGCTACAAGATGCAAAATAATAATCACTTATACATCACCTGGAAGGTCTCATTATTTATAGCAGCAGATCTTGTAACATGCTGTCCTGTGGCTCTTGATCAGGAACAGCAGAAGTTTCCAACTCAACAAGATACGGCTTATAAACTCCAGCCAGTGGAGGAAGATACCAGCCACAGACCTGGGCTTGGTGCCCACAGTGTGTGGACCAATGCAGCGCCCTGGTTAACTGCATCCATGACTGACCCTTACGTACATGGTTCCGGGAGGTAAATTCTGCTGTCCTCTTTCCAAACAGCAAGTAGTCGAGAGGAAGGAAAGAAACCAGTGCTGAGGGAGGCAATCGGAGTCTAGAGAGAAAACCACTCCCATTTTCCACCTGTGCCGCGGGTCCCTCTACATGAGTTAACAGTGGTCAGAGGTAAAGTTATGGTTGTGTATGTGTAAGGTATACCAGAGCGCACACAAATGCACACACTAACTCATACCTGTAAGTCACTAAATCTGAGGTCTCTACTGTGCATTTGTGTTAGGCAGAGCACTTTACTTGCACTGTTATATTTAACGCTCCCAGTGACCCCAGTAAGTGGGTATTGCTGTCATCCCCCTTGTATCCATGAAGAAATTGAGATCAGGGAGATTGTGTCCTTTCTTTAATGCCCCACTGCTAATGAACAGCAAAGCTATACAGGGAGCTGCGCTGACATCTGAGCCCAGGTTTCTGGTTCCATGTTTTTCAAGTCCAGCTAGTTAGCCAGGAACAGACTGAGAAATGGCATGGGCAGGGGTGGAAGAGAAGTCAAGGATGGGAAAGATCGGTCTTTGCTTTCCAATGAGAGACAACATGGCAGTGTCACCTGCTAAGAGAGAAAGCAGGAGAATTCAGAGAGAATGATTTTCACAGTGCACATGATGACTTGGAGAGGGCAGTGAGATTCTAGGTGAGGACCAGAGGGAGGCAGAAGTTCAGCTTCTGAAGCTCAGAAGAGAGATCTCAAAAATAAATTCAAACAACAAAATTGAGCTGGGCGTGGTGGCACACGCCTATAACTCCAGCACCCGGGAGGCTGAGGCAGGAGGATTGTTACGAGTTTGAGGCCAACCTGGGCTACAAAGTGAGCTCAAGGCCAGCTGGAACTGCATAGCAAGACCCTGCCTCAAAAAGACAAAAAAGGAAAAAGACAAAATCAGGAGGGCAGACGATGTCAATAGTAACAAAAGCTCCTGAGCACTTTCTATGCAGACACTTGCTAAGTGTTTTAGGCACAGTTTCTTCTTCATTTATGTAACAACCCTGTGAGGTAAGCCCTCTCTTCCCATTTGCCAAGGAGAAAGCTGCCCTGAAAACTTGCTGAGCAGTAGCAGAACTAAGAGCAAGCAACATCAGACAAACACAGGATTGAGAGAATCCACGGGCAGTCACTGTCCTAACTGAATTACCTCCAGGGGTCAAAGAGGAAAACTGCTAACAATGCACCACTCTCTGTGGCAACTGGGTGACACAGATGAGCCGGGGACGGTGGCCCCCGAGCTCACTGCTGGGACACTGGGGTACACTGAGAATGTCAAGACATGCTCCACGCTCCTCCTTAAACCCTTAATGGGGAAGCAGACGTATTTGATGCGCACAGGCACAAGCAATACAGTTCTCAGAGGGCCTTAGCCTCTTGGTTGCTTCTTAGATGGGTAGAATGAGCCCAAGGGTCTCCAGCCGGCAGCTGTGGATTTGAATCCTGACCTCTTGCTGCTCATGCAACCATGCAGTTCTGGGTAAGCGTCCTGAAGTGTCAGGTTCCTGTTTCATCCAACAGGGGCAATTCCAGTTCACATCACGTGGAGTCGGGATGAAGATAAAAGGAGAAAACGCATGTGTCTCACTCGGTGCCTGGCCCCGAGCAGGTGCTCAGCACGTCATGCCTGTAAGGGTTATCTGCCTCTTGTTTTCCCTTAAAAAAATTTTTTTTTATCTTAAAGAGAATAAAAATGTTTAAAAAACACTAAAAACGATACAGAATTTCAAAACAAGATAGGACATCAACAATGATTATTATGTTGCATATTGTTATCTTCAAAATAGTTGTTCAGATTACCAGATATAAGCATGTAAAATTGGTCCAAAAATTAAGAAAAAAAATAAGCATTAACTATTCCTTTCAATAAATCAATAGAAATTAGTAGTACAATTACCTTCGCTATCTTGTGTGTGTGTGTGTGTGTCTATATCTATATATTTCCCCTCCTTTCATTCCTCCTTTCCCTCGTCCCAGTTGTTCTTTCCTTTTGAGAAGTTTGTTTCCCATTGCAAACCCCTAAAGACAATATGAGCTTCTTATGATAGAATATTTTCATGGTGTTTAAGTTTTAAACACTGAAGAAACAGCCTTGAATTTTTAAAAGACTCTTGTTAGTCTTAAAGAAACATACTTGTTACTCTGAACTCAATTGTTTTGCCTTTCACTGTTACGTTAACAGAAAAAGATACAACCTCCACACTGCAAAATACATTTCATCTTGATTTTGCTCTGGGAATTTTAAAGACACAAACTCCATAGAAGGATGTGAAGAATCAAATTCCAGAGGAAGCAAAGACATGGACACACACACACACACACACACACACACACACACAAAGCCGAAGGAAAAAAAGTTAAGGAAGAGTATTTATATGATGTTAGTGGAAAAGATATTTCAAAAGGACATAAACCAAGAAGCTATAAAAAAATCTGATAAATCTGACTACATAAAATTTAAAATTTGTGTATGGTTAAAAAAATAAATCTAAAGGCTAAGCATAAATTAGAGAACCTACTAAAGAACAAGGGCTCTTTGCTAAGAACTCAAATGCATTAATAAGAAAAGTTAATCCAAGTGAAAAATTGAAAAGAAGGGAGAAAATTAATTTTGAAAAGTCAAAATATCTGAGACTGTGCTTAAATCTCATTCATGATTAAGAGGATATACACAAACAATGAAGAAGCAACCTTGCAGACAAGCTCCTGGGAGGTGAAAAAAGCTGTCACTTGGAGGTGTGAGGGGACAGCTTTGTAGGCAGGAGAGCTCGAGGTACGAAGGCCTTGAGGCAGGCACTGTCTTAGTTGTACCAACAGCAAGGAAGCCAGCGGGAGAGAGCAGACCAAGGGGATGATGGGTAAGTGTGGTCACAGAGGGGCCAGGACAAAGCATGGTCCTCAGTGACCACGTGAGGATAGCAGATTTTCATCTCAGGGTGGGGAGAAATCATGGAAAGTTCCAAGCTCTAAGCGACACAACCTGACATTGTGAGAGAGTCATGGTGCCTCGTACAAAATAAACTCAATGGCGGAAGGAGCAAGCCCTGTCCGAGGTGTCGCAGGGATCGGGCGAGAGCGGGCAAGAGTTGGAAGGAAGGGGACTGCAGGGAAAGCGGGCACTACACTTGGACTTGGGGGACACTCCGAGTTTAGGGTTAACAAGGTCTGTTGATGGAGCTGGAGAGGGGAAGAGAGGTATTGTTGGTAGCCCCAGATTTTTGCCCTGAGCTACTTGGTAAGTGAAGGCCACTGGGGTAAAGCATATTCTCGGGGAGACGACGGTTTCATTTATGTGCATCTGAGACTCCAGCAGCCATGCCAAGGATGCTTGTGGGGACTTCATGGGAAGAAGGGGAGAAGAGGGCAAAGGAGAGGGAGCAGAGGTGGGAGAATGTCCCAGTCACCCCAGGGGACAAAGGGTGGACAGGGTTGTAAAAAGCGTGCAAGATGGGATGTTGCTGAGAGAAGATAGAGGGGTGCTGGCGTGGCAGGATTGCTGGCAGGAAATGGCACGTCACATGGCAGGGTGCAGGTGTGTTCTTTGGCCTGGATGTTGGGACACAAACCAGCCAGCATAGGAAGCATATTAACTGAGACATAGACAGTCTTCAGGGGCTGTTTCTTCTTTAAAAACCATCCATTTCCCATCCACACCAGAAGGCTGCTGATTCGCCTAGGCTCCCCAGAGGCTGGGATGAGAGCCGTGAAACAGCTTCTGGCAGCTCACCCCCTCCCCACCTCCGCAGAGAACAATGAAATCTTTAAGTGAGATAGCACAGAGGATATGCAGGAACAGGGGTTAACCAAGGGGGCACAATACAGTAACACAACGGGAGCGTGATTTCCCTGCTAATAAGCAGCTTACAAGGCTGGCAGATCCCAGCCTCCCTGTTAAGTGTTTCTGTGTTTTTCAAATGGAGCTGTCACTGCCCATTAGCTTCAGGAGCACTCCCTAAATGGAGACTTCAGCCCCTGGGAGGCGCAGCCGGTTCAGCGGGAGCCTGCTGCATCCTGGGAGAACTGACAGCTCCACGGCTGGTATCTGATTACAGATGTGGTGCAGGCCACACCTGCCTCTCTGTCCTGGGTGGATTCTTCAGCCTTAGTCACTGAAAGAAAATCCAAACTCCTTGTAATAATACAGGTAGTCCAACAGGACCTCTGGAACAGGGATGGAGGCTCCAAACCAACTAGGTTATTTCAACCATAGGCTTTTTTTTTCCTGGTGTTGGAAGGAGGAGTAAGAACTCTGACTCATGGAACTAGGCTCCTGAACCTAAGGAGGAGAACGATGGCCCTGTGAGCTCTAACATGGGAGGTCTACTTTTGCTTCCCTTTCTTCTAATTTCTGTTCTGTTGTGTTAGTAGGACTCTAGCTCTCAAATGTGGGCATGGGTATGGGTCGGAGGTACAGCAGGTGTTTAGTATATAAGAGGCTGTGGGTTCAACTCAGCCCCCAGCACCACAAAAACAAACAAATGTAGAATTTGCTCAGCCATGCCAGGCAGAGATCTTTGAAAAATGTCTGGCAGAATCCAGTAACACAGAATCCCCTCATCTTCAGGAGAATATGTTTCAAACGCACAGTGGATGTCTGAAACCACACATAATCCGAACCCTATACATGCTAAATTTTTTCCCCATACATTCCTACTGACAACAAAGCTTAATTTATAAATGAGGTACCCCAAGAGATTAATAACAATAGTTAAATGGCTAAATAGAACGCTTACAACAGTATACTATATTAAAAATCCTTTAAAACTTGTAGAATGTATCTTTCTGAAATTTCTCATTTAATATTTCTGATCACAGTTGACAACAGGAAACTGGAGCCACGGAACGGAAATGGGATGGCTAAGGGGGATCACTGTATGTCATCCTCCTGCTCTTTTCTGCAATGGTTCCCCATTTCCCAAAGCCTACACTTTTTGCAGTGGCTTACAAGGCCTGCTAGGAGTTGGCGCTGGTACCTGGTCTACAGAGCCCTCAGTGCCCGCAGCCACTAGCCCTTAAACACCCTGCAGCTGTGCTGGAATATTTCTAGCTCCGAGGACATTTACACCTTTGTCGCCTGTAAGGCTCTGCATTTGCTGATCCTCTGCCAGGGACACTGCCCCCACCTT
Source organism: Dinomys branickii (assembly GCA_004027595.1). Taxonomy (NCBI): domain Eukaryota; kingdom Metazoa; phylum Chordata; class Mammalia; order Rodentia; family Dinomyidae; genus Dinomys; species Dinomys branickii. The sequence continues at coordinate 70,376 of PVLD010004019.1, forward strand.
CTTCCCAAATCCGGTCCTGTTTTGAGAAAGGTGTCCCTTCCCCCAGGATGCTTTTCTTGACCCCTCTATCCTCCTGGCGGTGTCCCATCAAGATAAAGTATGTTAATCAAAGAAATCAGCAGAGGAAAAAAATTTGGAATCAGCTACCAACAAATAGGGAAACAGTTACATAATGATACATTTATTTGATGTATTTCCATGCAAAACACTTTGAAAAATTAAAAGATATAGGAGAATATTAAATGAGATGGTTATATATAATTACTAAAAGAATGTATGTTTGCATTCTATAAATTATATACACAAATGTAGAAAAAAATTATACGCCTATTACACACATTTACAGAGGTTAGGAGAGTTAACGGATTGTTTTAATTTTCTCCCTTATCTTTTATGCCTGATTGTATTTGTGAAAATTTAAATATCAAGTACTATCATTATTTTATAATAAGACTCTACAAAAGCTATTTTAAATGAGAGAGCTATTACCGTGGAAGAAAGGGGAAAATAAAAACAAAGAGAACAGGAATAGTTAGCTGAATTCTCAGGGGCACCCTCATGCCGTTTAACATGGCTCAGCTTAGTCAAAAACTCAAAGATGAAGTTTCTCCAGCGGCTGCCCTGGTGCATATTCTGTTGGTAACGATGAAGAAGGCGAGTGTTTGGATCCTCTAAATTCTCTGCCTAGCAACATGCTGGACACCGAAGACAAAAGAGTGTCGGTCCTTGTCCTCATGGAGCTCATGGTCCAGCAGAAGAGGCTCCTGCACATGACCCATTGCATGGTACCATGCGCCAGGTGCTGCCCCTGGACCTAGCAGTGAGGAGCCCTCGAAGAGCCAGGGAGACTGTTCGGCAAGCAGTGACATTCGAGCTGAGCGGGGTCCTGCAGGAGAGACACTGCTTCTTTAGAGGACGGATGGAAAGAGTTTGGGGAAGAACTGGAGGTGAGAAGACAACAGATGGTTCTGTCTCAAAATAAAAGGTGAGGAAGGGCTGGATGTAGCTCAGCCAGAAGGCTCTGAGTTCAATTCCCAGTACTAGAAAAAAAAAATGGCCAAAGGGCAAGATGCTGGAGAAGAAGGTAAAGGCCTATATCCTGTTGTCTGCTGCTTAGTAAGAGTTTAGGAACAAGAAGCCAGTGGCCCAGAGGAGCTGCCAGTCCAACCCCATCGAGACGAGACAGCAACTTGGGGTACCCGGGTGAGAAGGTCACAGTGGGAAAGCAATCAAGCCCGACAGCGTAGGCAAAAAGACTAAGAAGTATTTTATTTTTTTAAATGTGCATAGTAGGAAGTTGAGGGTTCTTTCCACTCGTGCAGTTCTCCACAGCAGAGCACAGGAGGGATCTGCCTAGTGAAAACTGGCAAGCTAGGCTCGGAGCTGCACACATATTTGATCATCTTCAAAAGTCATCTGTGGACGACAGCTTTTCTCCCCAGCAAAGAGGCAGACAATATTCAGCATGGTCTGGCCTTTGGCAGCAAAAAGCAAGATGAAAGTTTCCTTTCTCCTGTTCATAATACAGGCTCCTACACTAAGAATATTTACCTTTTCTGTCTATTTAAGAGGAACTCAGCAAGCAGGGGTCTTTTCATGTCCGATAGCAAGTTTGTTTTGGTTTTGTTTTTCTTAATTTTTATTTAACGCTAACATGCAGTGTTCTATTGTCTTTCAGATCTCAGCTTCAATGCCGCCTCTTCAGAGAAGTTGCTCTGGGTCATCTCCAAGTAAAGCAATGTCCTTTCCTCTTATTCTCCCCAAGGGCATCCTTGTTCATTTCTCCCATAGAAAGAAAAATGTCTGGCACATCTCAGTCTGCAGGCACATGTCCATTTTCTCCCTTATCTGCTCACTGGTTCTCCTCCCATCGAGACTGTAAACTCCATGACAGCAAAGTCTGGTTTGCTCACCACTGCCTTCCCAAGGCCCAGTTCGGGCGCTCAGTAATACTGCATGGACAGATGGTAGTTTCTTAAGGGCTTACCCCAGGCCAGGTACTGTGCTAAGCGCCTTGCAGGCATCATCTCCCAAATCCCTCACCAGCTCTACAAAACCTTGCTGGACAATAAGGCAAGGTGGAGAGGATTAAATATCTGGCTATGATTTCGTCCCAGATGTGACCACAGATCTAGCTTCTTCTGCTGGCCTTCTCCGTGTATGGCAGAACAAACAAGCTGTTACAAAGCACAAAGAAAAAACAAAACCCTGTGTAATTCTGCCAGCGCAATTAGGTTAGCATTTTGGCTTGTGTTCTGGACGGCTGGATGACAGAGGGATGGACGCTTTCTACTTCTCAAACAGGCATGGAATCATTATTCCATTCTTGAACCAGCTTTGTCAAAGAAGCTAAATGAAATATACTGTGAACATTTTCTCTGTCAACAGTGTGACCATTTTTCCTTATCTATTTTCAACAGTCATCCTAAACTCACACTGCTCGTGTCAAATAAACTCACCCTCACATACTAATTATCCCTTTTATTTGCCTATGTTTTAAAAGATTTGATTCCCACAAATCTGTGAGACAGGTGGGAAAAATAATCTCCACTGAACAGAGAACTGGAAAAGTGACTTTGTTCCAAGGCACGTGGGAAGAGCCAAGATCTAGAGGTTGGCTAGTTTCATTCCCAACCCCTGGGGTTCCTGGTACATTTACTTCACCACCTCCTATCATATGATCATGTGGCAGGGACTTACAAACTAAGATGATCTGGGTACCAATCCGGGCTCCATCTAGCACCTTAAAGGTTATATAACCTTTAACTAAATGAGCTGAGCTCCTTCAACTCAAGTTTCCTATTATTGTCACATGCACCTACCCTGTAGGGTACAGCGCTGGAAGAACACTCCAGATTCTGTGTTGAGGAATTATTAATAGCATAATCATTGTTAGGAATGTTAAGATTTTCTATTAGGTACACGCTACATAGTAAAGCCACTCATCATTACTGTTTTTGTTTTTTTTTTAAACCATGCTTAAGTTGAAGCTTTGTGTTTGAAAGTAATTAAAACTTAGGTGAAGATAGTATGTGTATATTCTTCCATTTAAAAATAGTAAAAATGTATTTTGCTTTGAAATTAAGTATTAAACGAGAATAGTCATTATACCGCTGAGGATGGGGCAGATAGGCCCTGCCCTTGGCATTCCCTTGTTGTTTAATTCTTAAAATCTTAATAATTGCTTTCTTTTAATCCTGAGAGATGAAACAGCAGACATATTAGGAAAAAAAGGAAACTAAGCAAAAATTATAAAGTTTTTTAAAAGTGCACATTCAATTCCGCAAAGGTTAGCAAGTGACTGCTATTCAGTGCTGCCCTGGTCCTATCCTGGGAGTGAGTCTGATGGCCCTGGCTGGGGAGAGTCCTCGGGCTCTGCTACCCAGCATCTCCCCAGTTATGAGCATCAGGAAGGTCTGCCTGACTTAAAACAAGAAACAAGTCTGCCCACCAAGCCTGGCAAGACATGAGAGGGCGCTGTGATGGGGAGCCAGGCCGTGGAGCTCCCAGTCAGAGCTCAGGAGGATGTGTGCCTGGGGCCCAGAGGACCCTGCTTGCGGTTCCACGGACCCTCACACCCTGGGAAAGACACTCCAGGCAGATGCACAAACCACTTCTCAGTTATATTTTTCACAGTCTGTAGGTGGGGGGAGCTTTGGTGCAAACTGCATTTGTCAATAAACTAGACATGAGTTTTTTTATTTTCCTTCTGCGTCCCAGACAGGTCTCAACCCTCCAAATTCTACTCTGATTGGGAGTCACGTGAGCCAGAATGTCCACAAGGTGAGGCAGAATGTCTACTAGGAGAGGCTGGGGAGGTCAGCAGGAAATCGGCGAGCCAAGCACAGTGTTAAAAACAAGGGAGAAGGACTTGAAAAGGAGGGAGGGACTCTGCACTCAGCCCACAGGTGCATAGCTGTCCTTTGGTATCCACAGGGGGCTGGTTCCCAGTATCTTTGGGCTCCTCAAATACCAATCCAAGGATGCTTGGGTGTGTTATTCAAAATGGCACAGCGTTTGCTTTGAAGCTGCACACGCCCTCCCATACACTTTATATCTCCAGGGTACTTAGAATATCTAATGCAGTGCAAAGCTGGAGTCAGTATGTTACCCCATGCTATCTAAGGAACAATGTGAAAAAGAATCCTCTCTGTGCTCAATACAGAGGCAATGTTATTTATTTTCATTATATATATACATATATATATATAAATAAATAAATATATATATATATATATATTTTTTTAAATCTATGATTGGTTGAATCCATGGCTGTGGAACCCAGGGATCTGCAAGGCTGAGGTACTCACAGGTGTAAGAAGCTCTCAAGAGAATGAAGTAGAGCGAGCTGTGTGGTTAAGTATCACCTCCCAGGCAGGAAGGAGGAAAACAAGGTGCAGAAGCTGTACGCAGCATGCTAATGTCTTTGCGGGTGGTGTGGAGTATTTCTGAGACTGCACACACCCTCTCTGCAGTGCCACACAGGACCCTGAGAACCTGGGACTCTAGGAAGGTGAACCAAGCCCAGTTAGGGGCCGAGGGGAAAGGAAGACTTTATTTCACTGCACAGCTTTTGGTGCCGCTTGAATATTTTACTTTTCAGATGTCTTTAAGGAAGGGAAGATCAAAATGGGAAATAATGCGATGAGGTCAGGAAAGGTAACAATCGCCTAGGAGAGGAGGTGATTTTCGGGACACTGATGCTGAGACAGAAATGAAAATGGAGTAGTGGGAGAAGACGCCAGAATGCACCAGAACTGAGGGGAGAATGGACTTGTCATCTGGGAGGAATGACAGCGACTGGCCGCTACTGGCCGCTCTTTCAACAGTCTGTTTTACACGCAAAGTATGACAAGGGAAAAGGCTCATCAAGAGGAATCCCAGGCTTGAAGGATGGGATTTTTAGGGTGAAGAAAAGACAGTCATGCCTGGTGGTGCATGTCTATTCTCCCAGCACTCTCTGAAGCTGAGGCAGGAGGACTACAAGTTTGAGCTCAGCCTGGGTAACGTAGTGACTTTGCAAATCCTGTCTCAAAACAACGACAAAAAAACAGAATAAAATAAAACATGGAAAAGATGTAGTGTGTTTATGTGCTATGGAGATGGCGGGGAAGGAGTGGATGCTGCTGCTTTTGACCACGGCGCAGGCATTCCTTCTTCCTCTCCTTGTAGAAGGACCCACGTCCTCTCCTCTCTCAAGACGCTTGATTCAGACAGGAAGACAAGTTCTTTGGCTAAGGTGGGCAGGTGACCCTGGTCCAGCCAATCAGCACAGCCCTTCCCTGAGTGACATGGAACTAAAGGTGAACCATCTTCCAATAAGACCCAGTCCCGAGCTGCTGGGAATGTTAGGGCAAACAGTTCTTTTTCGGTAGAGGTTAGTGAGGGCCCTGATTGGTTACTGCTGTGTGCCCGAGAAGGACCCTGGGAATGAAGGATGATGTCAGCACAGGGGAAAGTAGGAGTGGATTACTGCTGGCACCGTTTGAGATCACACATCCAGACACATCTGCACGCTCACTTTTCATTTGTTGGTTTGTTGAATCCAATTGCTGTTTGCACCCACGCACTCTGTGGTTAACACACAGAGAAGCTATAGACACAAACTGGACTAGGCAGAGATGTTGGGAAGACATAAGGATGCAGGGACACAGGCTAAGTTTTACTTTAAGGGGTGGGGCATGGAAGAAAGGAGGTCAAGAAGGACCAGACAAGAAACTGACACCCCCCAACCACAGCCATCCATAGCTTCCACCTCCCCAGGGCCATCAAAAATGGGGCTATCAGCTGAGACTAAATGGGCTGGAATTCCGAGAAAAAGATGTCCAAGGACTTCCCTGGGGACTTGAGAGAGGCTGCTTGGGAAGGCAAAGGGCCCAGGTGAGGCAAAACCTGTACATGTGGAAGCTCAGCAGGGTCTTTATTGCCTATTGCTACACAGCGGCTATGCTGCACAGCTCCCGTGGAACCCTGGGTCTATCCTGTCCATCCACACTCTTCCTGCTGGGTTCAGATTTCCTGGGTGCACGTGCTCAGCTTCGCAAGTTCTCCCACCCTCCTGTCAACAGCTTCCTGGAGTACTGTGATCATTACAACCTGGCAGAGTAGGCAGCAGAATTTGAGAAGCTGAACTTCACGGCTATCCACCAAAGAGAGTCCAGCTCCCAGGAAAATACTGAAACTCAAGCTTGGAATGAGAGGAGTTTAAATTCCATAGTTGAGTTCTAGTACTTTCGATGGGTCAGAGAGTTAACGCTGTACTGGCTAAGAGGATGGGGTTTGGGGCGAAGAAAAAGCACTGTATATTGGCACAAGGACTTGCAGGCTGTGTGACCACGAGCCTGTTCGGTTCTCCAAGCCACAGGCTTGGGTTCTCCGAGCCTGTTTGCTTACATGGGAGGTAATAATAGTACCTATCTCATGGTATTCTTTTGAGGGTGAAATGAAAGCAGTAAAATGAGCTCTACTCTCCAGTAGAAGTAAATAATTTAATAGAACATGCATGATTTGCTTTAATGTTATGGTTGTAAATAGTGTTATTAATAAAGTCTTTGTTAAATGGAAGGCCAGTTTTCTTACACTAATTATGTTATATTATGTAGGTCACTTAAGCAAATGTGTGGGCCTCTGTTTTCTCAGCTATAGAATGAAGAAGTTGAATTCCATTTCTAGGGTCATCCTTTTTTACTTCTGTTGTATTTCAGCAGTTGTTGTCAGGTATATCCTAACAGTTTCAAACTCCCTCTCGGCATGCGGCCTTCTCTTGTACCATTTCCAGGCAAACAGCTGGCTTCTCTTCCAGGGGACAACTCGAAGTCATGTACCCGACAGATGATTTAGGAATTTCACTTGGCCCAGGGACCTGCCAGTTCCAACCACCTAAAGGGAGCCTGGCTTGAGCTTCAGCTTAAATAGGCTCTCCTGGCAGAGGTGTGGCTAGACAGACAGAGATGGGCAGATAGACAGCTTCTAGTCTGCAGGTCCTATATGATTCTAGGCTACTTGTTAACCAGTATGAATGTAGCCTAATATTTCTGATTAAGATCCCTGCAGGTTCCACACTTTAGGTTCCCCAAGAACCCCAGAACCGAGGGGGAGAAGAACATCTCCTTACTGAGCCCCTCTCCAACTCTGCCCCTCAGAGGCTGCCCTGCCAATGGTCAGTCAAAGTCTGCTGTCCTTGTCAACCTTAAAAATCAAAGTCTTAAGGCACGGGAGAGATTCATCCTGCCGGTGAACTGCAAATGGTGAGAATATGCTACTTGTTTGTTGCAGTGTTTTAAAATAAATTTGAAGTCATTTGAATTGTAAGAATACTGTCTTCTTATCTTATGTAATAAACACCGTTAGGTGGTGTTACCATGGTTCTCTGCTGTTAATGTGAACACACCTTTTCAGGGGCTCTGAGAAGATAGTTTTCTGGGAATCTTCCCAAGGATATGAGGCCACGTTGAGTCCAGTGTGAAGGGCTACCTGAGCAACTCTCCTTGAAGACGCAGCAACTGTCTCCATTCTGGCTGAGTCTGACCCTATTTCCATGTATTGCTGTGTACAGAGCTGGCTGGGACCTTTCCTTATCCCCTCAAGGGGCTTTAGGCAATGCAAATCGGTCCAGCTGAGGTGCTAATGTGTAGTCCCTGAAGACAGGCATGTTTCCCCGGACCCCTGTTATTCCCTTGTGTGAGCCAGGGGGAGCTGAGATGTGTGAGCCAATGCTCCATGCTGTCGCCTGGGATGGGGCCTTGGGATAGAGGCTGTGACTTCCCAGGGCTTGAAAAATTACCCATCAGGGCTGAAGCACCAACCCCCAAACATGAGATGTTGTCTCAGTTGAGTTACGAAGATTACTTTTTCTGTATATCTTTCTCGCTGCATATTGCAGAGATGATTTCAGGCCTCCTACCTGGCCCAGCTCACAGCAGTCACCTACTTCCTGCCATTCTCATGGTCACTCATCCTCAAGCCACTTCCTTCTTCACAAATTAATACAACCTGGGTTTACGGCCCTGGGTCGAGGCCTTTGTTCCGGATGGGCATCATCAAGGCTAGACTCAGGGCCCCTTTGCTCCCCATAACTACAGATATGCCTCAGTGTCTTTATTCTCACCGTGGGCTGCACCGGAAGGGGTAGATTGGAGTTAACTCGCTAGAATTCCAATACCTTTCCCTGGGATTACAGATATAAACTTCCTGGGCTGTGAAGAGGACCACAAAGGGCTCTCTACAATCCAGGGTTGAAGTCCTGGCTCTGCCATCTACTAGATCTTGAGCAAATGGTCAAGGTTAAGACCTTCCCAAGATCCACGCCCTCATCTGTGATACCCTGACATGGACACTTATATCACAGAGTTGCTGTGAGAACTGAATGAGGTAACACTTGGAAGACACTTAAAACAGTGCCTGGCATAGAACAAGAAAGAGCTCAATGTTTTTTCCAATATATTCGAATAGAATAAGTTTTAGGAGCATTATTTTAAAACACCATTTTCAAACATGTATTGTTCTCTTGAGTATTTGGTACTTTGGGGGAGTTAAGTTCAATGCTTAAATAAATCATACTGAGTAAAACTTAGATCCCTTTCTTAAGCCTTGAATTTGGAGTTTTAATAGCAAACACACAAAGGTTACACTTTCTGGCTTCAATTCAAAATGTCAGCACATCAAACACACACCTTCAGACACACAGACAGAGGCACTTACTCATACAGTATAAAGGGCAATTGGGTTTGGAAGGGAATGTCACATGAACAGGATTGCAGCTCATTAAAATGGTACTTGAAGCTTTTGACCTCTGCTATATAAACAATGCTTCTGGATGACAGAGTTACCGAGAAGCCAAGGCCTGTTAGTATGAATTCATTTCTGAAACAGCTCAGCCCTCAGACTCTCACAGGATATGCACAGCAGTCTGGGATCAGTTAACGTATGTGCCGTTTGGGAAATGATACTGCAGTTGGATGGGATGAGGGACCTTGTAGCTTTGGCCTGCAAGATTTCCAGGCCTTCCTGATGTGCAGGTGCCTCAAAATTATGAGGTTTTAGGTAAAGTGAAGATAAAAAGAGGTAACAAGAACAGGAACCACTGGAATCAGTCTGTTACACTGGTGCAAGGCCTGATACAGGTGGGAAGGGAGCGAGGGAATGAGGTGGGAGGGACAAGCTGGCCGTGTCTCCGTGGGTCTGGTGGCCACGCGTGAGACAACCTGAGGAGGCAGGGAAAGGAGCTCGTCCAAATGCCTCTTAGTTTGAAAGAACTAACATCAGATTTATCATATTTTAGGAGATTGAGAGAGCCATGTGTACTGGTGAGCAGGTCTCTATATTCACACTATAGCACTTAGGGCCCCCTGGCGTACAGCGAACCAGGATGTGTTCATGGCCCACTTCTCTCCCTCCTCTAGTAGGTCCTGCGCTGCTCACTGGGCGAGCCGATCCCAGGGCCACCTTGGAAGAGAAGCCAGACACGTGCCCCCAGCCACTTTTGCAGTGAGCCTACGTTAAGACACTATCACATTAGAGCACTACCAGAGCCTCTCAGAGGGAGGGTGACAGGATTTCATCAAGGCAGTTCATGACAAGAAATGAATGCCCTCCACATCTCAGTCCGGCCCTCCAGTTTAAACATACTACACTAGCCCTTCCTGTACGATGACCTTAGGGCGCCACATACTACAAACTTTGCAATAAAACAGACAAAATGCAAACATGCAAAATGGCACAGTCTCAGTGTGCCCTCTGTTTACTGCTGCACTACAGAATCCAGAGCTGGAGCTCCCGGCTGTGAGGGAGCTCCCTGGGCACAGCCTGCAGCTCCAGGAGCCTCCCTGACTGGCTTAGTCTTCACACTGAAAGGAGGAAGCACAAGCCGTCGCACAACTGTGGTCTGCTCTGTGGCCTACAAACCAGCACTGCAGACCTCAGAGGCTTCCTGACGGCCCATTTTGTTCATTCATCTGACTCTTGCCAGGGCCAGACTCGGCCCTCGGCTTCATGCTTGAGCAGTTATGAGGTCTAAAGGGATTAGTTTAAAGGAACAGTGAATGACGAAGGGCCTACGAGGTGCCAGGACCTGAGAGGGGTGGGGGGGCGGTGCCCAGATGAACACAACTTGGCTGCTCTCAAATCACTCGGACCTGGCCAAGTTCCTGCCGTTGTGGGCCTACAGCACTACAAGGAGCATGAGCGGGTCGTGACTGGCCTCCCTGTCATCACCTTGCCCACTTGAGCAGTCACTGTGATCTTAAAAAGAGCAAACGGCCTTTCATCCTCTCAAGAGTTGGAGCAGAAGCTAAAGATACTGCAGTGCCCTGTACAGCTTATCCTGCCCATGTCCTCTCCGGTCTCCTGGGCTTTAATCCTCTTCCTTAACCGCCCAACTCAGCCACTTTCTGTTCTTCCCCCAACCTGCCAGGCAAGTGCCTGCCTCAGGGCCATTGCATGTCCGGCTCCTACCCCCTTGAGCCCTCTCCACCCCACCCTCCCACGGGCTCCTTCCCTCCCGCACCTTCCTCCTATCTGCTACAGCATCACTTTCTTGGGGGAAGTTCTGCACATGCTTTGTTGAAAACCGTGCTTGCCCCTCTCTGCCTCTCCCAAGCCCTAGCCCTGCTTCTGTTTCTCCCATAATTTTATCAACTTCTAGCATGTTGCAAATTTCCCTTGCTTCTGTTTACTGTTTGCCTGTGCACCCTCGAAGATAAGCTCCACAAGGGAAGGGATTTTTTTTTTTTCCTCATCGTCTGCTTCAAGGGTGACTCAGCACCTGACAATCCCCCACTGGAAGACAAAGGCAACACATGCTTTTCTTGCCCACCTTCAGCTGTGCCATGCACTCGAGGTAGTGACACACAAGCTGCCACCGCCTCCCTCTACACATCAGTTCACAGTGGTGTGCTGTGTTCACCAGAACATTTTGTGCCTTTCTGTTTACTCCCCTTCACTATGGCCCTGTGCTACATTAGATCTGTGTACCGAGTGCGCTACCTCTGCAGCAGCAGGATCTGCCACTCGACTCACAGCTGGCTACGCCCTGCAGCAAAGCCCTGTTCCTGGCCAAAGTGTAACAAAGGCTCCAGCAGCCTCCTATCACTGGTAGAGCTTATGAGAGATGCAAAATCTCAAGCTCACCACAGACCGGGTGAATCAACATTTACATTTTAATCAATTGACTCGCATAGATGTGTTCAAGTTTAAGAAGTCCTGCTAGGGCACAGCGAGGCAGCGTCAGTGCCGGACCAGCCTGCAGAAGGACAGAAGACAGGCATCAGCAGCCCTCTGTGCCTGAGCCCAACAACTCCATGCGCTGCCTGCTCAAGCTCCTCCCCGGCAAGCTGTCCCAGAACACACTGCAAAGGCACAGGGTGCTGTTACAGTCTGCAAAGTCAGCAACCAAATTATAGCCCTTTATAAATGGGGTAGTAACTCACACACCAACCTATTTACTTCAGACATCCTGCCGTTCGTAGGGAAAACACCCTGCCTGCTAATATATATCCATGTACTACAGCCTCTACTTTACGGCCATTCATTTATTTACTCATTCATGTTATAAAAACTCTTGAGCATCTATGATGTGCTCAGCCCTCCACAAAGCACTGAGATTTGACACCAGAGAAGTCGCACAATCTTGTGGTCTAGTTGAGAAGACAGATGTTGCATGGAAGCCGCAATTACAACAGCAGGTAGGATGGCAGCAAATTCCTGCTCAGGAATCAGGAGGACCCCCCCGCCCCGTGACGTTCCGCCTGTTTAATGAGGAAGAGCAAGCCCCCCTCATTAAACAGGAAGGCAAGGGCACAGGAAAGTGCTCCGGGTGTCCCGGGTACATGACTCTCCACAGGCCAGGCCAGCGCGTCCGCTCGCAAAAGGCTGCATGTGCAAACAACCAAGGAAACCTGGGAATTCTGGCTCCAAAGGGCACAGAGGTTTGGCCTTGGAAGACTCAAAAGCCATTTATGCTGAGTAGCAATGGGATACCAGAAAACCATCAGGACTTTCCGCAAAAGACTGACGCGGCCAGATGCACATTAAACAAAAATCACTTTGGACCTTACAACAACACACCACAGCGCATGTCTTTCAGTAGTTTCAAACAATACTCTGCAAACAGCTCCTTGCCACAGTGAGAGATGGCACCGGAACAACTTTAAAAAAAACACACACTTAAAGAGATTTTAATGAACCTCCAACAGTAGCACCCTTCCCCAAGACTGGCTGGGATCCTGTGTTCCTCTTGACTTAACAGCATGCCTCACTCAATCAGGTGTGCTGGCAGATACAAGCCTGTGTCCTACTGTCCCACAGGCACACAGAAATCTACACACCCGCAACCCAGGCTGTTCAGAAGAGGCAGACAAGAAGGGGCAGGGAGGAGGAAATACAAAACCCTGGGATGGAAGTGGGGCTCTGAGGCCCGTGCCTGCAATGTCAACCATATGAGCAGGTTGAACCCAGTGGGTGGGTGGTGTGTGCACTATTATTACGATCAGCCCTTTGCATTCCCAGGTTCCACATCCACAGCTTCCCCCAATGTGGATCAAAATGATCTTTAATAAACTGTGCCTCCCCTGAACTTGTACAGAGTTTGTTTTTGTCATTATTTCCTAAGCCAATACAGCGTAACAACTATTTACACAGCATTTACATTTATCAGGCATTATGCGTGTTCTAAAGATGGCTGAGAGCATGCAGGAAGATACTATGCATTTCATATAAGGGACAGGAGCAGCCGGGGATTTTGGTATCTGTAAGAGATCCTGAACTCAATCCCTCACAGACTCCCGGGGATAACTACATTTTTAATGCAGTCAAAAGTCATCAAGGGCCGGGTCTGCTTCCTTTTAGAGCTGGATGACACAACATATTGCCCTGCAGTATTCTGAAAAGTCACTGTCAAACCCACAAGAGGGATGTCAGGACACTGGGCATTTGGAAGTAACAGTAAATTTAGAACAATCGATACTTAGAGAAGTCAGTTTTATTTCATCCACGACATCTAGAGCTGCCTCTTTCTGAGGTCTATCTGTGAGCCAGTCCTTTCTACTATACCTTTTCTCTGAGCAGGAGCGTTCACAGGAGTTGCCTGGTCAGAATGGACTTCAGATGTCAATAACCAGCTCTAATGGGAACTGGCTAAATGTCATCCTGGTTGGAATCATCAGAGACGACAAGCAGTCCGCAGGCCACACAGAGGTCACCAATGTGTTTATTTGCCCTGCATTATGTTTAATTTTTAAACATTTCTTGCTGATACAGAACATAATGGGGAGAATTTATGTAAAAACCTGATTTCCAGTTTCTCATGAAATTATGAAGATGGATTCAGGCTCAACTGGCACTTCCCCAGCTTGCCTCTGTCCCTTTTACTGCTTCTTCTAGCTCACAGGCCCCTTTTCTTCCTTCCCAGCACCCTCTGGGCCCCTCTAGGCATCCGAGTCAATGGCCCAGCCCAGAAGCCAGCAGAAGCTGGCTCCCATTCCAGACCAGAAAGAAGCCTTGTTCAACACTGAACACTGGGCTCCACCCTGGAACTTCTGGTTCAGGAGGTCTATCTACAACAGGGTCCTACAAATGCATTTCTAGTGTTTATTTCACATCATGTTGATACCACCGGCCCAGGGAACACACTTGGAAAACCACTGATCTACAACTGCAGAATGAGCCCCAAAGTTTCAGAGCTGGTGGGATTGGCAACATTCTCATCTTTTCACTGACTAAGTAAGGAAAAGAGAAGATCCACATTTTCACAACTCATAAATACCATGCCAAACCCAAATGGGTTATAAATCCCACCTTCAAGGTGCTACTGTCCTGAGCAGAGTCAACTTCTCTTTAAGGTCACCTTTTGAGCTTTTTTTCAAAATGGTTCAGTAAAAATGGCGGTATTGCCTAGGATATGCAGGGCCCTCCCCAACACCAAACACACAGGCAGACATTATCTTAAGACAGCTGGGCAGAAGGCCACATGGACCCAGCCCCGCAAGACCCCACACCTGGGACATTCATTACTGCCTGACACCATTAATGACAATAACAATCAACTGTCCTGTTATCCAGAATGCTTTGTGCATCATAAGGACCCTCTGATGTAGAAACTATTATCACTGCTGTAGCACATACTGTGAAGCAATGGATCAGATAGGAGAACTGACTGGTCCAATTGCGCCAGCTCTGGAAAAACTGACAGGTTGACTCACTTTATTTACTGAGGGTAGGATTAGGAACGTTGTACCCAGTCCTGTGTCTGTATCAAAAGATGGATGTCAATGACCGGCAGAACCACAGGCCCCTGGAAGTGCTATCGGAAGGGATGAGCTTGTAGGAGAGAGGGGCGGGACTCAGCCTGGGCAGCACAGGACGCAAGCAGAGGAGTCAGCATTTACACGAATCTCAAGCATGCTCTATAGAGACGCGCTCTGTGGCGGTTCTGGGGAGGCTGACTAGGTATTAATGTATAATTTGCAACAGTTGGAAGGACCACAGAGTGGAACTGGCTGTTCTAACAGACCTGGCTTCCCCACACCTGGAGGCACCCAGGACTCATCCAGGATGCTACAGAGCTGTGACTGAGCCATCTGAAATGAGGGAAAGGAGCAGCACTGGGGAGTCGTGGGACCCACCTGTGATACTTCCTTTAACTCTGCGCCCTGTGGCCCTGACATTTCCAGTAAGCCTCCAGGGGAGTAGGACAGAGTGTCCAGAATCTGGACCCTCCCTTCATCACACCCTGGCCGAATGACCTTGGACACAGCACTTAATCTTTCTAGCTTCCATCTCCTCTGCCATAACATGGGGTAAAACAGCACCTGCCTTGTTAGGCTCATATGAGGGTTTAATTAGATGCTTCATGTGAAGTGCTAAGCATGGTGCCTAGCACATAATAAGTGCTCATGAAATTAACAATTATAGTATCAAAACAACTAGCATTACCGCCTTCCTCACCTCAACACCAAGACCTTACAACTCTAGGTTTCAGCGACAATGTTTATGTTCACTTTCCAGCCTCAGTAGGTGGTTGTACAACCCATAATAAAGTCACCGGGTCTGTGCTCTCCTTAATTTAGCAAAGAAATATCCTCCCAGCCAGAATCACACCTCTGATTAATTCAGGTGCAAACTCCTCCTCCCTGATGTTGGCAAGTCCTCCCTGCTGGGTCTTTGGAGATGGAAAACTCTCCTGCGGGTGCAAGACTCCGGGGGGAAAGCAAAGCTTTTATTCTTGAATTATACAGGGTTATCGCAAAGCCATCTCTACACCCCAAGCTTGCAGTGGGGCTGTGGCTCAGGGCCATACCAGCTTCTGCTTTATTCTTTCTCCTTGGGTAGAAGCTGCTGGGTGAACTACTCTTATTGACTGACTCAGACATAGTAACGTTATGTTTCAGAATTAAATTTAAATACTGTTGAGATAAACAACATGACCTTTTCAATGTCAGTTTAAAGAGAAAATGACACAGTTGAACCCAGGAAAAGAAGGCAGAGTTAGATCCTTTATCACAGCCCCACAAGGGATCTGAACTCCGCTCTCTAAAGAACCCTCCCCAAAAGCTGTCAGCTGAGACAGTTAACAATAATCGAATTGCTACAGTAAGAACTCAGGAGCGATTTTCCTTCCCCTTACTACAGAGGCCAGGCTATGAGAATGGAAGTCTCCATGTCTGCACGCCTAACTTCTAGCACATAAATGTGAATGGCTACATATATTCAAGCAGATGCACTGACGTCTACCCCTCAGGAGGGCACTCAGAGCACAGTGGACAGGAGAAAGTGTGTTGCGTGTGAAGCCCCAACAGCCAGAAAGAACCTTTTACTTACAGCTTTTGGTTTATACGGAGGCTGGATCTCTTTGCGTTCAAGTTTCTCCCAATCTATATACCGGAAAAACGCGTGCTCTTTGATGTCACGTTCGCCTTCAGGCCCACAGCCCAGACGTTTGCCTGGGTGTTTGGTCATCAGCTTTAGGAAAAAGAAAGACACTGAGTTTAAGGAATTTCAGAGGAGGAAATGTGAGACATTCAGGAATTATGATTCCAGTGGTTTAAGAAAGAAAGAGCAAAGAACAATTGGAACTAATTGTATTTTTGAGCTTTTTAGCTCAGGAATCATTTCCTCAGCCAGGTCCTGGTAGAAAAGGCCCCTCCACTAGTACCTACTGCCACTTGCCCTGGAATGTGATCCCCGGTGGGGAAGCAAGCCAAAGCCTAAAGGTGGCTCTGAACTTCAAGCTGGAAATGTCAGAAAATCCACTTTGGTTCTGAAAGGAGTTTTATGTAATTATTGGTGTATCTAACGAGAACACTTTCAATATATCCAGATTCCCCACTCCTGCCATAAAAAAAATTGACATTTGACCAAAGCAAAGGATTCGTTCATTCCAATACTATTTACATTTCTCGGTAAAGGGTTTGTGAAAATAACAAAAACAGAAGAAAAAATACTAGTCCAATGGACCCAAGTTTCAAGTAATTACTTTCAGAAAGCTCATTAAATAGTCAAAACTAAGCCTAGCTCATTTTCTTGTATCACACATGACACCAAACTCCATTGAGGTTTCTTTGGTGTTCTGTCTAAATTGCTTAATTATCAAAACTCTACATCTTTAGGTCTCTGAGTTGGTGCTAAATAACAAGATGAATACATGCTCTGAGATGAAACCAGACAGGCTTCCTCTTATTAATGCATCCAAAGCAGCAGGAAAATATCTCTGATCTCAAGACTTTGGCAAGTGCAGTCAAGATGGAGGAGTTGGTGGTTTTAAAGACTAGCAAGAAAGCAACAAAAGAGAAAACAAAAGCAACTGGGACACAGAAGCCTGAGAGGCTTCCTGGAGTGGCCAGGATTTTGCCCAGGGCTGGCTGATTATGGGATAGGAGTGACCTTAGAAATGTGCACCGCTACGGTGGGACACTCAGCTTAGGCTGTTTCCTGCTTACAAGATAAGTTATGTTCATATTCCAATGCATATAATTTCCAAGTAGAATGTATCTTCCCCAGGGAAAAATAATCAGGCCCTTAATGTTCTAAGCTACTTCTTTATTACAGGCATGATCTTGCCTGGTTGTTACAATAACCCCAGGAGGCGGGTCTGTTATTTCTCCCCTGTGAAATGACAGGGCAATGGGCACCCAGAGCGGTTAAGCAAAGACTCACAGGGCCAGGGAAGAGTCGGATCCCCTCTGCCTTGCTCTAAAACATGGGCTCTTTAAACATTTCATTTTGGAGAGGAGAAAAATAAACAATAAAAACAATGGTATAAAATTCCAAAACAAGATTGTAGGAAAGTAACAATGGTTAGTGCACTGTGTATTATTATCTTCAAAGTAGGAGTTCAGATTACAAGATAGAAGCAAGAAAAACTGATCAAGCAATAGAGGTGTAAACTTTCCTCTCAACGAGCTAATAGCCATTAGTAGTAGAACAAGAACTTATCTTGTGTACTTTTCCTTTTCCCTTCCTTCTTTTCTCCTTTCCCTCATTCCAGTTTTCTTTCCTGTTGAGCAAAAACTTCAGAGTTCCTATTCCCTGTGGCTTCCCAGGGATATCTGTGGTCTGGCTTGTTCAGAAGAAGTTGGTGGCAGGTAGGGCTGATGATAATAATCTCAATAATGGTTTTTAGGCACTGAGTCTACTGTGTGTGCCCACCCTCTGTGTGGAAGTCTTCATAGTCATTATTTATTTATTAGTCTTTACAGCAGCACTGTGGGGCTTCAGCAGTTAAGGTCCCAACACCCATAGAAACTGGGTGCAGAGAAGCAAAGGCACTTGCCTGAGGTCACACAGTCCAGGAACGGCACTGGGTTTGGAGCAGCTCTGCCTGGCCAGAATTCTAGCAGTCCTTTGCCAATGGGTTGCTGTTCACCTTCACTCTCACCTGAAGCCAGTATGGGCTTTTGTCAGTTTTAAGCTCGTTCCAAGTGGACATGGCAAGTGGAGCAAAGCTTTGCCATTTTTCAGGGTAGGAAATAGGGCCGTTAATGAGATGGACATATAAAGGCCCTGTTTCCTTGGGAAGGTGTCTGTTTTCAAAAGTCTAGCTCAATTTCTACACAAGCAGGAGGACATCAAGTAAATGAATGCCACTGCAGAAACACCCGGCAGTGACTCTGAGTCTCCGCCCGGTTCCCACACTCTGCTCTGATGTGTCTGAAGCCATGCAGACAGCTGGGTCTAATGGCTGTTCCAATCTCTGATCACCTCCCAGATGCACTCCCTGGGGCTGCTGTTTAGGAGAAAGCGGATGTCTGTGTATGCATCACCTCCTCTTTGGAGCATCAGCCTTGAGGAGGGAGCCCACACCGGACTGCACCCACTCAAATCAGAAAGGGTCCCAAGCTCAACATCGAGGAAGTCACCCCAGTTCATCCTGAAGGTTATGGGTCCTGAATTAATAGGAAACTGCTCTACCAGGGACGCTGCTAATTAGAGCTGAAGTTGAATGCGACTGACCTGGAAAATTCTCTCTCCTCTGTGACCCACTTAGAACCCTCAGCTGTCCAGGCAAGGGTGTCTTGTGAAGGGGAAGGCCCTGAGCACGTATTGAGCACCTACTATGTGCCAACACCATGCAAGAAGCTTCCTCTTATGTTACCTCATCTAATGCTCTGTGGCACTCTGGTCAATGAGAAGTTTTATGCCATTTTTTAGAGATTAAGAAACAAGCCAGAGATACAAAGGAATTTGCTTAAGACTATGCACCTAAAAAGTGGAATAGTGGAGATTTGAAAAGGGTCTCTTGATCTTCAAAATGTCCCCACTTGAAAAAGTCCTATCTCAGGGGATACAGACTCCAATGCCAAGAGGAAAAGGCGGGGAACACCGAGGCAGCAGCATTAGTAATGGTAAGGAAGCCTAAGAGTTCCAGAGTACAACACCAAGCTCTAGTCTAAGTGATTTATAGGTATTAACTCATCAAAGAGCCTTATGTGTGATGCTGTTATTGACCTCAATCTGCAAATCAGGTCAAACAACTTCCCCATCATCACATGGCTAATGATGCCTGGACTTGGATTTGAACCCAGTGGAACTGGGCCAGATGGGTTTTTATTTTTGCAAATTGGAGAGGGCGTGTCCCACATAAAGGAGGCAGGTGTTTCCAATTCAGCTGATTGATGCTTTGCAGAAAAGACAGGCTAATGTGTCCAGACCTGATTTTTAAAGAGAAGCTGGAAAGCTGAATGTTTATGGGGAACCTCCCAACCTTTAAATGTTGGAAATTATTAAACAAACTAAAACCTCCATGTGTGACCTCTTTCCACTGCTTCCCCAGTGGAATGTCTATCAGGATGTGCACTGGCCTTAGTCTGTGCCCTCTTTTATCTACAGGCTTTGTTTATGCTCTTAATAAACCCCCCGGTCTCTCCTGTGTTCCTCATTTTTCCTCTCTCTGCCTCTCACCCTCAAAGAAAGTATTTTCAACCAATTCACTTTGAGATGTTAGAGTCTGAGATGAATTCACATGTGGTTTCCCCAGGGATATGTGCATCTTAACCTGTGTAGCAGAAACACAAAGCTTGTGTGATTCAGGGAAAGTGGGAATTTAGGCAGTATGACAAGCCGCTTGCTTTTAGGTAGAGAGGTTGGCCCAGCTCTTGTAATCTGGCCAGGCCTCAGTCCCCATTGCCTGAGTATTCCAGCTGTCCTTCACTCAAGCCAGCTCCTATGGTATCTGACCCAGGTAAGGAAGAACATGCTGTGTAGGAGGTGGGAAATACGCAAACACCCGCAAGATCTAGGGCTGTTCCAACACAGAGATGAGAACCCACTGTCAAGGAACATCCAACTTCTAACCTGGCTGCACCTCTGGCTGGCAGCAGAGAAAATCCTTTTGAGAGGCATCTTCCTTGGACCATACTTTCTGAGAATCTCATAATGCTGCTTTCACCACTTCCATCGGTTGCAAGATTACTTCACTTGACAACACATTTAAAGGTAGTGGTTTTCAAGCCACATGGGAACTTTCTCAAAATACTGCAATACTTAGACTTAATCTCTGAGGTGAGGCTGAGGTCTATGCATTCTGCAAAAGCATTTCAGGCCATCTGATGGCTGTAAAGTGAAAAATCACAGGCCTCTAGTGTCTCACACAGGTCACCAGGGGCATAACCAGATTGAACACAAGATACACAGCAAATAATTCTTACCTGGAAACTTGTGCCCTGCTTTGTTGACAAATGCAACTTGCATGTGCCACAAGTGTATGACTGTGAATGCTTTATGTGCATATTGGTATTGCAGGAAGCGGGTAACAGGTTTGGGGACACGGAATTTGGCTCAGCTTACTGCAGCATACCTTACAGTCAATACTGCCTGATTTTCTTAGAGCAAGAATTACACAGCCTGAGACACACATGCTGCAGAGCAAGGTACATAGAGTCCTGCCCTCTTACACAAGCTTCAGCACTTAAAGCAAAGCTTGTGCTTCCTACCTCATTCATTCATTAAGCTTCCCTTGCACTTGGGCCCAGCAAGGCACAGTCACAGGTGTGCCTCTACAGTGCCTTGTGCAAGTTACAGCAGTTCTCTTTCCTATGGGAGACTGCAGTTCCATATCAGGGGTCTACTGTCAGCAAGTAGAGTGAAAAGTAGAGCTCTGTCTCTGTCCCCCGCGGTGGGGCACAGCCTACATATGCCATGTGAGGCCGTGCTGGGCTTACGTACGCCTTTGCAGATGGCCACAGCTTCCTTGGACATAGACTTCGGATAAGCCACGTTGTGTTCCATGATGGACTGGAAAAGTTCATCCTCGTCTTCTCCCTCGAATGGGGCCTGTGGAACAGAGGGCAGGGTGGGAGAAGGGTTCCTGCCTTCGGCCTCCCTCAGCTGCCTCTAACCCACAGGCTTCCTCCCTGGACCCAAAATGAGGCCACACTCCAGAGTTTTGAAGAAGAGGAAAAAAATGTCCAACAAACTTGGATAACCCCAAGTCCAGGAAAGTCACAGACGTTCTGACTTATGAGCTGCTACCAAGTTATCAGATTCTTCTACAGCAGCTGTGTGGACTGGAGTGGAGGAGGATTTCTCTTACAGATCACTTAAAATTGAATTACCTGGCCGGCCAACATCTCGTACAGCAGGACTCCAAATGCCCACCAGTCTACGGACTTCCCATAGGGCTGGTAAGCAATTATCTGTGAAACAGAAAGCATTTGTAAGGAAGGCTCAGTCCACACAGCTGGAGAATGAATTCACAGTTCTCTTCCTCTAAGAGTGGTCCTGCATGCAGGTGGGGTAGGGTGGGGCAGGGCGAGCTCTTCCCTGCCATGTCACCTACCTACTGTGAAACACAGTGGCTGTCACAATCGAGAACAGGCTAGTGTCTCAAGGAATGGACAGGAAAGTTATTGCCCACATGAGCTATTTTTTCATTTTAGCTACTCAGGCCATGATGAGCATGCTTCACAGATAAACCTGAGCCCAGGCAAACATCTATGCGCATCATGTTGTCTTTCTAAGCCCTGAAGATGGTATGGCATGTATGTGTTTGTGTGTGTATTTGTATGTATGTATGAGTGTATGTGATATTTCAAAATCTATGTATGGCATTTTAAAGAAGAAAAGCTATTTCTGTTTCATTGTACAAAGTATCTTTATATGATAATGTGAAACTACATAATACTACTAAATTACATATTTAGAAATGGTTAATGAGGGAAAAGAAAGAACGGGAAAAATATGTATATATGCATACACAGGATAGCTAACATAGTGGTACTATTGACTTTTATGGCTTTACTGAAAGGAACAGTTCATGTTTAATTGTTCGATCAGTCTTACATGTCTGTATTTGTTTATCTGAGTAACCAATCTGAAGATATCAATATGTAATACAACAACCCTTGTTTATTTCCTACCACCTTGTCTGAAATTCTGTATTGCTTGTATTGTTTTTGTGTTATTTTGTACGTATGTGTTTGTTAATATGTTTTGGTTCTTTTATCATTAAAATAAAAAAGAAATGGTTAAGATGATGCCATGTGGTTTTTTTAAAAACCATAATTAAGAATAATCTTTATTTATTTATTTATTTATTTGTATTTTTTGCAGTACCGGGGATCAAACTCAGGACCTTGCACTTGCCAGGCAGGCGCTTATGCCGCTGAGCTATATCCCCAGCCCTAAACTTTATTTTTTTAAAATAAAAACACTTTAAGAGTAATACCATCTGTCACTATTTTACTATTTATTTAGAAAATACAGACCAACTAAGAGAATAAAATAAAAATCATGCATAATCCTTTGTTAAGAGAATATTATGATGAATATTTGGTTTATCTCCTTCTAGACTCTTTTCTATGAATATATATTAAACTGCATGTATGTGTGATTTACATAAGCATAAACACTTCAGTAAGTGGATCTTTAATAAAGTGTGTGATACACTTAAATTTTCCTTGCTAACACTTGTACACTGACAAATTGGTTTTTACCTCTGCAGAGCATTCCGCTGGATGGATGTACCAAAATCTAGCTTCTTAATTCCCAGTTGATTAGGTTTGTTCGGATGCTATGTACCTATTCTTGAAATTCCATATATGGACCTCTGTCCAACTATTTCCATAAGATAAATTCCTAGGAGTGGAATTAGTGGACTAAATGGAATACAGTGGGGATTTGGTGGAGAAGCCTAGTAGGTGTATGTCTGTCCTCCTTGTATTATGTGGGGTGTTAAAATATTTGTGTCAAAGAGGTGCAGAGATGATAACACCAAGCTCCAAGGCTGAGGTCTGTGATTTGAACTGTCTGACTCTGACCGCTGATTTCTCCTTACCAAGTACATGGCCTTGAGGGAAGCGATGCACCTACTTCTAGCCTCAGTTTCTTCTTCTACAAAATGAGATCAGGGCTTTGTGGGGGATGAATGATAAACCACGGGACCCTCACATATTACATCTTCACAATGTTAGCACCTACTAGAATGTTCTCTAATTCAGCAATTGCTTGTTTTTCTCAATAAAGATACTGGAGCAAGCTTGGCTATAAAGTGAGTGGCTATTTCTCAAACTCTACCCCCTGCCTCTGCCTCTACTCTAACAGCAGAAATCCAGAGATGTTGATGGAAGGATACAGATTTCAGTTAGATAGGAGGTAGATACCCCAAAACTGTAAAGTACAGTATGGTGACTGTAGTTTATAACAATGAATTACATTCTTTTCTTTTTTAATTTTTTCAGTACTGAGGATTGAACCCAGGGCCTTTGCACTGAGCTACATTGCCACCCCTTTTTAGCTTTTGAGACAGCGTCCAGGAAAGACTTAAACTTGTGACCCTCCTGGCTTGGCCTCCCTGAATGCTGCTGGGATTACAGTCACGCACCACCATGCCCAGCTACGAATTGTTTTCTTGAGAATTGCTGGGTGTAGATTTTAATCATCTTCATCACAACTATTATCTATATTTTAAAAATATTTTGTATAGGACAAGTATATATTTTTCTTTGACAATTAAAAATAAGTAAGTAAACAAATAAATAAAAAGCAATGCACTCTGAGGAGAAGGAAGTGCGAGGCTCGAAAGCCTTCAGAGAGATCACTTCCCATGTCAAGTGTTTTCACACTTTTAAGGTACTTTGTGCCTCATGACAGCCCAACATGTTAATCCTCTTATGGAGGACAGTAACACCTGGAAGGAGAAAGAAGTTGGCACAGGTGATGTGGTTAGTTAACGGCAAAGCCTGACAAGCTCTGTGCTATGTTCTTCCCAAGCTTGGGCTGGAAGAGGAGCCACTTAGGCATCGGGACTCCCTGGGAATGACTGAAAACCACAGGCCCGGGACCCACTGTACAGAGACTCTCACTCAACCGATCTGGGGTGGTGCCCAGCCAGGCTACATTTGAGAAGCTTCCCGCATGACTTTAGAGGGCAGCTAGAGCTGGACACTGACGCCAAAGGTTATCAAACATGTGACACAGCCAGGAATTGGATTCTAGCTTAGATCTGATGTTCCAACTAATTAACCAAATGATAACAGATCAAAGGATGCCGCACAGGGAAAGTTCTGGGGTCCTAATATATAACCAACTTTGAAAGAACAGATTACCTTGTTATTATTCAAGAAATACACAAATTTACCTTGTGGAACATATGAACAGGATATAGATGGGATGAAGTCTCTCTTTACCTGCACTTATCCTGGGAGGGTGTACATGTGAGATCATTCTGTAACCTCGCTTTCCCGTGCTTTTCGCCACATGCACACAGTCACTGAAGACACACTGCAGCATTCCGTACGTTACTGTTACTGCCACAAACAGTATCATGCTGCATTTATCGTTCTCAGACTTTTTTTCTCTTAACAGTATGTTTTGGAGGTATTTGTTATGTACATATATGTCCAACTCACGCTTCTGAACTGATGCCTAGATTCCTTTTGTGTTTTTTGTGAAATGCTGGGGAATGAACCCAGGGCCGCACACACACTAGGCAAGTGTCCTACTGCTGAGCTATATCCCCAGCCCTGTTATAAAAAATTTTATTTTGACACAAAGGCTTGCAAAATTGCCTAGCCTGGAAACCCTACTACACCAGCCTCCTGAGTAACTGCGGATTACAGGTGTGGGCCGCCACCTCCCCCAGAGAAGCTTTTCACATGGGGACTAGGTCAGCCTGTTGCTCTTGCCCCTATGGAGGGGTATTATCTCACATTAATAGCCACAGGTGTACTCAGGTCTTTCTAAGGGCTTCACGGGACTTTTCCAATGTGAATACAGCATATTTTAGCTTTACTGATAGACCTTGAGGTTGATTTCTATTTTTCATTATTAAAAAACAATGTTGGGATGAAAGCAGGGCTTTGAACACACACCCTCCCACCCCTAGGTATCAGCATGTGTCTGTGTGCTTGTGTCTGTGTGCTTGTGTGTGTGTGTGTGTGTGTGTGTGTGTGTGTGTGTGTGTGTGTTTAAGCTAGCAAGGCTCCTGGCACAGGAACTGTTTTGGGATAAGAGGACACAGGTTTTATACTTCACGCCACATTTTTCAAACAGGGATTCTCATCACCATTGTTGCGTGTCACAGTCCACACTGACTGACAGGAATTTTTGAGTGTCTTTTTCCGAGATTCTGTGCCAGATCCTCAGTTCTTTTTCTTACAAAATTCCAGCTACATATTGCAGTGGGCCGTTTTTCCAAGCATCAATTCAGATAAAACAGGAAAAGGATCGCTGGGCACAAATTTTTGTCCTGTGCTGTGCCATGTCAGGGGAAAGCATCCATTCACTGACCACTTCCTCTGGGAAGAGTAAGAGGGAACTATAAATGAACCCTAGTCTTTCATTTGTATCTTTAGCACAGGCAGAAAAATCTGGACTCTCCCAGGGTTTATCACAGCTACCACACACACAGTACACAGCCCCTGTGTCACACGTCAGCCTGGAGAATCTGTTCTCGCCGTCTCTCTCTCAACAAACATTTCAATGTCATAATTAGCAGGTATTATATGGCCACAAGCCATAGCAGCTTGACGAAGAATTTTACTGATGTGTGTTGGATGGTTCTTTTGAGTTTTATTTAAATTTTCTCGCAAATCTTGATGTATTTTAGGCCTGAGCTTCTGGGTGTAGGCTAAGTTAATTTGCATGTGTGATCTCAAAGGAATGAGTTAGAGTATAGGCTAAGGACCAACGTGAGGTTCTGCCCTCAAGCCTGCCTGCCTCTCATGTGGCTGTCTAGACAGCAGCAGGAGACGCTGTCCAAAGGCAGAACGGGTGTGAGGCATCCCCCCAGCTCTCACCTCAGGGGCAATGTAGTCTGGAGTGCCACAGAATGTCTTGGTTGTCACCCCATCCCAGATGTTCTCCTTGCACATGCCAAAGTCAGCAATCTTGATGTGGCCCTCTGAGTCCAGCATCACATTGTCAAGTTTCAGGTCCCTGCCATGGACATAAGAACACAGGGATTTATTTAAGTGTTATTTATTTCAAGCCAACCACGAGTTACTTATTATATATATTATATATGAAACACTCGGCAAGGTGTTGTGGGATCACAAAGGTAACCGTAAGCCAGCCCTGGTCCTCTGGCAGCTTACAGTCTGGCAAGGAGATGACAGAAGGCCCATACACCTCTGTGCTTTTCCATGTCTCATGAGGACACAGTGAGATGGGAGCTCTAAGAAGAGAGACAGGTTCACAGAAAGTTAAAGCAAGGCCACAGAATCCAAATAGGCTTCTTACAGCCAGAATTCCAAGAGTCAAACTTCTGCAATTTAGGGAACTCTTGTATGTTGTAAGAAGGTATCATTTTCACAAAATTATTTGTGAAGTGTCTCTGAAAATCATAATGAGAAAAAGAAAAGATGGAAAGAAACTTCTTTAACTCCAAGTGCTTCTGGTATTTCAAGGCCACTTCCTGGAAAATGACCCAAGAGTTTCCATGGATTCTTTCATCAAAGAACACCGACTGCACATCCACACGTGGCAGGCACTACGCTGGGAACTAGTTATATTAGCTGTGAACAAGATAAATAAGCACGCTGCTTTTATTCAGATTGAAGTCTATTGTAGGGAAAAGGATAATTAACAGATATTTAAATCTATAATCATGATTACCATAAATGTTGATAAGTGGGATACAGGAAATAGAGAAGACAAGACAGTAATGGGAGAAAATCACTTAAATGGGGCGTCAGGAAGGACATCTCTTAGGCAGTAACACTTCAGCATGTGCTACAGTCTCATTCTGTTATTTCCATTTGTGTTGACGGGGAGAACTTGATTATTTGGGGGAACACCTGCACACCTCCAGCATATAAGATCACCTTAGCATCAATTGTTTCCTCCTACACATGTATTCCAGTGCTAACTCTTTGTATTTCAGCACCAGCAAGCAGGAATAATCTATAGGTCAGACTGTCTGGGTCCCAACAGAAGATGAAGTTCAGTCTCCTAAGAAGGGAGTGCACCTATTCCCCCAGTCCAGAGCTTTCTCCTAAAGCTTCTTGGTTGGGTTGTGCAGGTCTGTTGTTTCTGCTTATTTAAGCACATTGGCGTGAGCCTACCATTTCCTGATTCTCAAGCCATCCATGGCCCTAACTTCTGGCCCCAGAAGCAGGGAGAGGCCTGTCCAGCCAGTGGAAATACCACATCTCGTTGGCGATGGTGATGGCCTCAGAAATGGACGTGTGACCCAATCTGTATCTATAACATCTCTGGCAGTTTTGCAGGTACCATCAGGAAAGAAGTAAGTTCTTTTTATATTGGGATTGGGAGGGATATAAGCATAGCGGCTTCGGTGATACAATATAAGCCTAGAAGCTCCTGGGTCCCCTCGATGGAGAGGAACAGCTAGTAAACAGAAGCAGAGCCTAGAGGGTGGGTGATGAAGCAACTCATACATCATTTAAACTGCTGCATCATTCAAGATGAAGCTCAGATCTTGGCTGGACTTTTCAGTTATGGTGGCCAATAAATGTCTCTTTTAGTTTATGTTAATTTGAATTGAGTAGCCATCATTACTTCCAACTAAATTGCTACAACCTGAAAATATATCTCTGCATCTCTTATCTGTATCTGTGAAGTCTCTTCCTTCAAGGGGAGGTCCATTTGCACCTACTGTTTGCCAACAGCAAGTCTCTTCCACTGTCTTCTGCGCTGTCCATGGTACCAACTACAGCCAGCCTAGATGCTTATCTGCAAGCCATGCTATACGCTGAATGCCACACTGGGACTTAGAAGTGCTGGTCTTATAGCAGCTTCCTTGAACTACACATACTGGTTGTACTGTATATATTATTTCATTAATAATACCACATAACCTCCTCTCCACTTGACCACATACCCAGAAACAGGCAGCAGGGTCAATTAGAGAAATGATGATGTCTTCATTTATTATAGAGAAGGAGTTTCAGGTTCCCAAAGCCAGCAAGTCCTACAGGGAGGGGCATGAGGGGTATGCCCCAGTCATATTCACTGGCACATAGCAGTGCTCTGACATTACATTGTATTCTTTTGTTCCCTGTAATAAATTTTCATTTCTGACTCAAGAGGAGGCCGGAACAATGTTTTCATCTTTCAGAAATCCATTAAAGCCAGAATCAACACATAATCTAGAGATAATGATCAACAAATCGGGCACTAAGTTTGGCAAGAAGAACCGTCCCCCCTCCAATACCCAGCAATGTTCCTCAGGAAGAGAATGTCTAGCACAATTCCTCATCCTCTTTCCTTAAGGACTGTCCAATTAAGTAGAGAGCTAAATGAAGAAGACAGTGATTCATGACATTTTTAAAGACTTTACCACCATGAATACAACCCTTACAAAATTCTAAAGCCATATATCTTTTGTCATGTAATTTTTACATGCTTTCATTTGATTATCAATTTGAAAAATTCTGTCTCAACTGAGGTGCTTGATGGTGAAGAGCAAAAACCAACTCTCATGATTTTGATCTGAAAAGGAATCTATAAAAAAATTGAGGTGCTCATAAAATCTCCAGCTTCTGTGGAAAACATCACCCCTTATTCCATGAAGTACTAATGCTGGACTCTGCATGCTGCTGCCAAGAACTGCATCTCTCTTATCTGTGGAAACTACCCAGAGCTGATTCTTATGGTCACACTCAATTCTGTGGTCACAGTTCTGTGGTCATGGTTTCTGACTCTTGGGTGATCTGACGGGAGGCTGAGCTGTGTCATGCCCTCGCTACATCGAGGCTAGGAAAACAAGCATAGGACGTTTCCCATCTTTACAGCCAGAAATGGACTCTGTCCTTACACACAAGGAAGAGGGTTTTGATGTTGATTGGCTTAAGATATTCACAACTATTCCTTTAAAATTATATTAATAATGGAGAGCAAAATGGGGACTGTGTGGTTAGGTTGGGAGAAAGAGTTCTGAAGTAGGTATGGTCTTAGGACTTAAAATCATAGTTTTAGGGTTTTAGTGTTTAACTGACCCATGGCCTGTACTTACATATGTCAGGTCCCAGTGCAGCTCCCTGCTAGACTGGAAACCAGCCCTAAATCTCATCTCAGTTGACGAGATCTCTATTTATTTCCTCTCCAGGGTCTTACTCCATGGCTGCATTTTCTTCCAATATAACTGCAGCTCCGTATTTAATTTTCGCAAGAACCTGCTTGGTTCTTTTCATTTAGAGGAACATTCTGTGTACGCCCTTGGGCCTAAAGCCAGCATGTAAGGTGAAAATCATGTAGGATGAAAAATTATCCACAATCCCTGTTTTTTTGTTAAGCACAACCAAAGTCATTGGTTTGAACTTAGGGGTCATGTCACAAAGATATCAGAAATGAGAGAACCAGATCAAAATCACAAGAGATGATTTTTGCTGTTCACCATCAAGTAACAAGACCAGAAATACATTCAGCACAACAGGAGGATCTCACTGTGACAGTGCAAAGGGCAACTGAGGGATCTGAGACCGCATCCCCCATCTCGTGCGCACATGGCGGTACATGCTCCCTGAAGGCAGGCATGGACAGATGATTTACAGTCTGAATTATTCTCTTTCACTGAGATCACCTTTGATCCAGCCGCAACTTCTTGATCTTCATCCCTTCATTATCAAGAGACCATAGGGCGTCATGGCACCACTTCTAGGGTGAATACAAACCTAGGACTCTGGAAGCATCTTGCAAAGCCCCCACCTTCATCCCTCTATCCCACCAGTACCCCAGCCTTACCTCTGTTGTCTGCTCAGAGAATTCGTGAGCCAATCTCTCCATCTTTTGGTCCCACATCCTTCCAAGAAGCTGAGGACTCCTAGGTCACCTCTGCCTCCCCAGATCTTAAGGGGCATGCTGCCTGCACAGTGTGAGGGAACCATCCACTACCCCACAGACACCAAGTCCTTTCCACGCTCAAGTTTTCTTCTAGGCACTATGCAACTACTTGATAGATCATATTCTTATGATTATCTAACTTTTCAGTCTCCCACCAGTAGAATATAAGCTCCACAAGGGTAAGACTTATGTCCGCCTACTTTCCTGCTATATTTCCTCCACCCAGAGTACTGCCTAGCACATAGTAGGCTTTTGATAAACATCTGTCAATTGAATTAATGCAATAGACTTTCATGGCTCTTCAAGATCTTTTAAATAGATGCTCATCCATGCCAAGGACTATATGGAAGCCCCACGCCCCTGCCAGCCCCTCTGATATGGCAAATCACCAAGACCTGCTTGTTAAGCCATTTTCACCCATGTAGCACATGGACAACCATATGCACCGGACTCACTGACAAACAGTAGCCTTGAGCTCCACAGTCTGCCTTGCACGGAATATAAAATGGTATGACTCAGACAGCTATGATCATATATTTGCTCCTTCGAAAACTGGCAAATGCCAAGTTCTGAGCTTAATCCTGTCTTACAAGGCATGCTACTCAGAGATCCATTTCTAAATTGTAGTTACATGCAAAGATATTTTTTGTTTCATAATAATATGATCCACCGCCTTGTTCGCTTGCTCTCTAAATGTGGGGTCCTCAGGCAAGAAAAACAAGTATGGAGACCCTGGTGGGGAGACTCCTCCTCCTAGATCAAGTGGTCTCATGTTTGGGGCCCTAAATCATCATTGGTGACACTGTCCATCAGGGTTTTTCTGTCACCAGATAGAGCTACCCAAACTTTGCCAGGGCAGTGGGCGATCCTGCCTGGCAGAACACATGCCCAAGTTAGTACTGGAGGATTCCTCCCCCAGCATGGGAGCTAATTTTAAAAGCAGCTGAGGACAGAGGCAAGGAACGGAGGAGCAGCGGGAGGGAGAGCTGGGAAGTACAGCAGTATTCACTTACCGGTAAATGATGCCCTTGCTCTGTAAGAAGAACAGACCGATGGCAATTTCAGCAGCGTAAAATCTGAAATTAAAAAAAAAAAAAAGATGGAGAAATTCAAGGACACCATATGCTCATCAATGCTCAGAATTCAAGATAATATTGAACCAGGTGTGAGGCATTAAAGTCTCGCCATGAATGGGCAGCTACACATCTGATAAAAAGCTGAGGATATGGATGGGTGAACAGGGTGATTTTAGGAGCAACCAGGCTGCCTGGAGGACAAACTGGGTGTAGGAAAAGGTTCAGCCATTTCCCAGCAGGGAGGGTACCATGGAATACCGTGGGCTGGATGGC
This sequence comes from Dinomys branickii, assembly GCA_004027595.1. Lineage (NCBI taxonomy): Eukaryota > Metazoa > Chordata > Mammalia > Rodentia > Dinomyidae > Dinomys > Dinomys branickii. The sequence continues at coordinate 101,458 of PVLD010004019.1, forward strand.
GAATCGCTGCAAACTGCTGCAAGTTTCAATATTAAAAACAGTTACCATTTGTTGAAGGTTCACCTTCTCCCAAGCACTACTTTAAGCATGATTTGATTTATCTCTAATTAGAATCCTACTACATCAGCCCTGCTCGTACTGTCCTGTTCTTTAAATGAGGAAGCTGAAGCTTAGAGAAATGAACTCTAAGATGAGCTTGGTCAAGGCAGGTGACAAATGAATGGCACAGCCTGGACTGGAGACAGCATGTGTCTAACATGCAGCCCAGATACACATGTACATACCCAGAGAAGAGATACTGTGAGAGAACTGGGAAGCCCAGCTGCCCCACCAGGGCTGAGTATGGCTTTGGGGAACTGTATTAAGTTCTCATGATATGTTTCATGTGACAATGAATTGAAACTGAGGTCAATTTGATTTCATAAATAAAAGAAGAGCCAACTCTAAGGTTCCATTAGAACTGTACCCCGAGACACAAACGGCTGGGCTGGGAGGCATAGCAAACCCTACCAGAAGAACATAGTGCACACACCCTCGGCACGTGGGAGGAGAAGGAACAGGCTGAGGGTCACAGGAGCCAGAAAGCCTCTGGGATGACAGAGGGGGGTTCCGGACAAGCTTTGGGGATTTCCTGGAGGGGAACAGCTGCGGCAACTCCCCAGGAAAGGGTAGCAATGCTCTTTCCTCTGACTTGCCTGGTTTCTGTTCACCCACAGGGTTCGAAGCAGTAAAGTAACACAGTGAGATTTTTATTCTAAAAATAAGAGACCGAGGCTGGCTTGTGGATGACAAGGAACAAAATGGACCAGCAGGAGAACCGTATTTCCAAAAACCTAGGACTAGTCATCTTACTCCAGAAACCACAGAGCACTGCCATTATTCAATCTATCTTCCTGGAATGAAGACATTTAACATGCAGAGTGGCGTAGGAGACAGGAAATGAACAAAAACTTGTGGTTCAGAATCCTGGATCTTCTTCACACTAACTTTGGGATCCAGGCAGGGCAAGTTTCCAAAACCCTCTGGGCCTCAGTGTCGTTGTTTGCTAAGCAGAGATGATATTAACCTACTTGCTAGTATTATTCTTGGAATTAAATTAGGGTCTGGAACATAGTAAGCTCTCAATAAATATCAGCAAATGAACAAACAAACCCTACAATGACGTTCCCCGAGGAACGTGGAACCAGGGCAAGAATTAGAGATAAACAGCAGGGGTTCTAAAATGCCATGTTCTTAGCAGCATGAGAGTTGGGGGAAGCCTACCAAGCATAACACCTTTCTCCTTGGCCAAATATTTCTCACAAAGCAGCAGCCTCAGAAGTTTTCCAAATCCATCTTTGGCTAAAATTCCAAAGGCACTAACAACCCATACATTGACCCCAGGGAGAAAGCACAGTGAAGCTCTTCCTTACACAGCGTGAGGCTCCTTGAAGCGGCCAACCTGTTGGATGTGGTACATGAGATCACCTCCATTCACGTACTCCATCACGAAGTACAAACGGTCCTGGAGAGAGAGGGCAAAGGGCAGAATCAGCATCCCCTGACCACTCAAGTTCCACGGGGAGGGCGGCAAACAGCCGAGATTTCTAGCAAGACCCCCAGGCCTCTGACGGGTCCCCACAGGTGGGGCAAATCTGCACCCTTGAAAGAGGCAAACAACAAAGGCTGAACATGAATCATGGTTTCCTTAATAACTGTAAGTTTAAATTCATTTGTGCTGGAAAATATAATCAGCACATTAATCTTGGGATTTAACCGATATTACTGTTTAGGATAATGTTAATTTTAGGAAAAGTGGAAAATACTAAGTAAATGATATGGTCGAGAGGTAGCTAAGGGAAAAGACTCCACACTGGCCCTCCAGTGACTTTTCACCTGCTGGTATTCATAGTCTTGAATTCCTACAACGAGCAGGACTGACTTGTATAAAATCAATAGCACATGTAACTTCTGGGGCCAGGTCATAAAAGCCTTTACTGCCTCTACACTCCTATTTCTTGGGTCACTCATTCTGGGGAAAGGCAGCAGCCACCCTGCCATGAAGACATTCCAGAAGTGCTATGGAAAGGTACATCTGGCAGAGAACTGAGGCCGCCTGGCTACAGCTAGCACCGGTCCTCACTCACATAAGCGAACCACTGTGGAAACACATTACTCTGCCCTGGTGACGCCTCCAGAGGACTGTGGTCCCAGGGGAGCATTTGATTGCAACCGCATTTGAAATCCAAATGCAGGGTCTCTGCGAGGTAAGCCTTGTCACTTTAAGCCCCTGAGATCTGAGGCACTCAGCAACAGACAGCTAACACAGTGGCCATCCAAAGCAAAACAAAACAAGAAGTGTAAAAAAGGAAATCTGTACTCTCTTGGGAAAATTTTTCTCAATGTGTATCTCAAGGGATAGCATAAGCTTCTTTAAGACAAGGGCCATGCTCCCTTTGGCTGTAAAAGGAGGCTGTTCCTCGTTCAAAGACTAACACATAGTAGGTGCCCACGGAGGGAGGGGGGATAGGCTTCAGCGTCCAGAAGACTACACGGATACCTAACCTTGCCTCCTGAAAGCTGGGAATATATGGGGGAAATCATTTAAGGTCTGGTTTCCTCATCTAGGAAGTGGAGATAGTAGTAACAGAGTTTTCACTGGGGTCCAGTGAGACAGATGGGTGTCATACTCTTCCAGCAGCACCTACCCGTGATTTGCTTTCTCTCGTCCCAGAAACGGGTGTAGGTAGATGAGTGAATGATTTCATTTCTTCTTAGAGACTTCTGCGTGGGGTAAATAATTCCTTTATGCTACTTTTCTTTGGCTTAAAACGGCAGGGTCTGCGCTAACTATTTGCAGTGAGCTGAAGTCCCCCTCATGTTCTCAGACTAAAAAACATCATTTCCTTTAACCCACCCAATCTAAATTAGTTCTGCTTGTTATATTCTTTCATGAATTTCATGGGTTGTTTTTTCTCCCTCTGATCACATTATAACTTGTAATTATATATTTAACTGGATGGTTATTCATTTCATCTATTTATTCCCTCATTAATTAAATAAAAAAATATTTATAAAGCCCTACTGGGCACCAGGTTATACCAGTGCTAGGGAAAGTACTGAACAAAATCAACAAAAATGTCTTGCCTTTGTCTTTCATTTTGGTTCAAGTGACAGAGATTAAGACAACACTGACAGCTGGGTGTGGTGGTGCGTGCATGTCATTGCAGTATTCAGGAAGCTAAGGAAGGAGGACTGCCATGAGGTCAAGGCCAGCCTGAGCTACACAGCGATATGCTGTCTTAAAAAAAAACCCAAACCCCAGAACAATACTAGACATAATAAATACATTATTTATTTATTATAAGGTAATAAGTACTCTGGAAAAATAAACCAGGCTAAGGGAGACTGGGGATGCCAGCTGGATGAGATGGAAGGAAAGATTTCCAATTTTAATAAACTATTCAGGGTATAACTTGTTGAGAAGAGGATGCTTCAGCTAATACTTGAAGGAGGTGATGGAGACAACTATGGATATATTTAGAACAAGAGCTTATCAGGTGTCAGAAACAGCATGTACAAAGGCCCTGAGGCTATAACACATCTGCTGTTCTTTAGGACCCAGGGGCAACCAGTGTAATTTGAGAAGACAGAAAGGAGACAAGAGAGAGGAGGCCAGCGAGGTGACAAGGTGCTCAGATCATCAAGGTTTGCAGGCTAAAAACATATATTGGTTTTTACTCAGTGTGAAATTACTAATGCCAGACATGACCGGAAGCTCCACAAGCCAGTGACTATGTCAAATTTGTTTACCTCTGTGTGCCAAGAACCCAATATCATACCTGGCCAAAGTAAACCCTCAGTGTACATTAACTGAACAAATGAATGAGGGATCCCAGAGGCATGAGGAGTTAGTGGGCCTCCAAAACACAGCCGAGAAGCTGGCCTGGAAGCACGCGCGCGCACGCACGCGCGCGCACACACACACACACACACACACACACACACACACACTTTCACTTTACATCTGAGTTTGGATATCTTTACTTATAAGATGAAGATCATATGACCAACCATCTCCAGCAGAGTAACTAGGAGCTCAAATAAAACATATCCAGTGCTACATACTGAAAAGGTAGGAAGATCAGCTTGTCTCACAGGCAATGCCTAGTCATTTAAGCCAGTGTTTTCCAAACTCAAGTTGTATTGTACTTTAACTGACTATCAAATTGATTTGGTGGGTCATGATCAAATTTAAAAGAAAAAAAAAAAAGGCAGAGAGCCACTAAGTGTAATTTTGTGTAGTGTGGGCTTGAATTATATCTTTGTGCTTGGTTAGGTCTCAGTCTAACAGGGGGTTGGTGTCAGAAGTTGCAAAGTGTAAGGCAAAGGCTCCACCTTGGGAATCGGCACGGGGTTTGAAATCTCCCACTGCTTACTGCTGGTGCAGTACTGAACAAGTACTTAGCTCTCTAATGTGTAGCCTTCTCTTCACCTGTAAAGACACTCCTCACCTGCCCCACCGTGTAATGAATAAAAAGTACTCAACATTTAATTTACCGTTTAAAAAAATGACCCAGCATGGTGGTGTATGCCTATAATTCCAGCACTGGGGAAGCTGAGGCAGGAAGACTGCCATGAACGCAAGGCCAACCTGAACTGTATAGTCAGATCCTGCCTCCAAAAAAATCTTCCTTATGTTGCACAGTTTATCTTGTATATAACAGGTTCATGTATGTTTTTCAAGCATATAATGAGTGTCTAATATAATAACCACAATAGTTAAATAAAACTACCAACTTTGGGGCTGTTGATACATAACTGAGCTAAGTGGTTTGTTTTTTGTTGTTGTTGTTTTGTTGTTTGGTTTTCATCTTTTCTTTGAGACAGGGTCTCACTGTGCAGTTCAGGCTGGCTTTGAGCTCACTTTGTAGCCCAGGCTAGTCTCAAACTAGCAACGATCCTCCTGTCTCAGCCTCCCAGGTGCTGGGATTACAGGCGTGCGCCACCACACCCAGCCTGAGCTAAGTGGTTTATATACCATGTCTCACTCCTGTCTGTAAACATTATCACATGACAAGTAGTATGATCATTCTCCTGTGTTCTAAGACATGAAGCTTGAAGCTCAGAGAGGGTAAATAACTTGTCAGCTGTCATGGTAAAGTGAAGATTTGAATCTGGGCAGATTCAAAGAGTCTGTGTTCCAGAGTCTACGCTGAACACTTCTTCTTATGCTGCTTCCAGTGAGTATGTGTTGCATGTAGGGCTCTGCGCTAGACACTGTATGTGGGGATGGGTGTGTGGATGTTTCCTCACTTGCAGCCTTCAGTCTAGAAGGGGACAGAAGGAATGCAGAAATCTATCCCTGCGGCAAGGCAGAGATGGTAGGGTACAAAGAAGGAGAACACAGTAAACATATTTTTAAAAACATAATTTTTCCTTCTCAGCTCAACACCATTTCACCCTTTTAACATCCTAATGTGAGGTCCAGAGGTGAGTGGAATGACTGCTTCAGTTCTCAGAATCCAAGGACTATGAGACTTACAAAAAGGTCACATAAAAGTTGGTGGCAGAATGCAGACAGTAAGGCAGAGCTGCCGACACCCAGCCCCTGGTTCTTTAGGGGGATTTTGATAGAAAACAAGCCTAAAATTAGCATCTGTCTCTGCTGCACATTGAAGAGAACCAAAACACTTGTTTTAAAAATTATTTTTAAAACTAACAGATGGCATCGGCCACAGAGAGAGAAGTGAGGGAGAGATTTCATTTGCTTGATTTCTGCCTGAATTAACACAGCTTGCCCCCCAGACTCACGAGTCAGAATCCCAGGACGGGGGATGGCTCCTCTGTGGGGCATGTTGTGTGGTCCATTTCTACCAGTAACCATAAGTGGGGAAGCCCAGAGGTCCAGTGCAGTCCCGTCCTTGGACTATGCTGTGGCTGGCACTGGCACACTAGCATGGCAGCTATTAAATGTTACAGTTGGCATCTCACTGTCCTTTCATTTCTGAGCACCTAATGACAACTGGTCTGTGCCAGGTGCTGTTGCATCGCCAGAGGTGCTGCTAAGAATAATACACAGTGCCTAGTGTTAGGATTCCCCAGACGAGCAGTGGAGACCAGATACATCTCCAAGAGGCACTGTTTCCTGAAATGGAGTTGGAGGTAATTTTAGGTAGTCTATGGTTACATATGGTTTTACCTTTATAACTGTGTTTGTTTTAATGCCTGGTGTGAAAAGCATAACTAAACATGATAAGCTCCTGATTTTATGTCTATTATTGCTGAAAATGGAGAACAAAATACTTGAAACCGAGTAAGAGGTGGAGTCAAGTTTGGGTGGGACCAGATGACATGGAAATACAAAAGATAAAGGAGAAAATAGAACTTCAGCCACTTCCCAACCAGCTTCAAGAGCTCATACAAGTTTGTCTAACTTAAAATACTTTCAGAAGTTTATATTTTTATTTACAGACACTTAAAAAATGTAAAACTTCATAGCAAAGTCATGAATGGAAATTCACTGTCTCTGTAAAAAATAAGCTTGTATTTGGAAGATATCATCTCTACGCTATTTCCAGCCTGGCTTCGGAAATCAGTCCCTGAAATGGCTTACTTTTTAAAAACGTCATTTGTCCATGTGCTACCAAGTTCATTGCCTACTCCATGGTAAAGAACATCAATGCTTGGGACACACTGCCAAAGGCAAACTGGAGCCAACCTTGAGCAGAAAGGTGAGTCTCAGAAATTCCACTAAGCATTTTGTTTCTCAAGTCATGGTATTAGACAAAAATGCTGGATGTGACATAGGCCTTCCCCTCCGAGAATTTAGAATCTTGGTGAAAATGAACATATAACTAATTCAAACCTTCATTTAAGATTGCATGTGATAAAAAGAATTGCATAAAAGGCCCCAGGAGTAAACAGTGGTGGTCTTGGCTAACTAAATGGACCCTTTCCCATTGCCTCCAGTTCTTACATAATTACCCCACTCCACAGCTCCCTGGAGTTTGGCTCTGCTCCCTTCTCTTCCTGTAGCATTAGTGCAAATCCTCAAAAGAGTTTTCTTCTCCTCACATCCTGTAGTTTTTTTTATGAAGGCTTATTGGTTGGGCTCTACCACATAAAAAGTATTTGAGCATTTATCTGGGGTACTTCCTGGCTCTCACTCGGTTTCCTACAGGGGCCCATTGCAGCTCCAAGCTTCCACTCTTCATCTCTCTGGGCTGATGAATTTTGACTTATATTTCTGTCCTCTCCCTCCCTCCTGAGCTCCAGTCAGCTCCAGCTGGCTACAGGACGTTTCTACGTGGGTGTTGTACTGTCATCTCCAATTAAAAGCTCAGAAAGACAACCTCACCATTGTTTCTCTTTAAACTAGCCGGTCTGCTCACCCTGCAAGTGCTTCTCTGAAATTGTTGTTGTTGTGACTCTTCATCACACCATTACCCTTGGCCACCAAGCTTGCAGTGACTTCAGCTCATTTTACATTCCCTTTTCGCTTCTATCTCTCCTATTCAATTAATCAGCTAATAAAACTAAATGTCTGTCTGTCACCACATCATGCAAAACAGCTGGCTAGAACCTCCCAAATCTGAAATACGAGGATGAGGACCATCTGATTTAAAGGAATGACTGGATAGCATGTGCAAAATTCATCTGAGAGTCCCCAGATGGGGCAAGGGAATTCAAAGAGACACTCTTCCCCCAAGGCAGCTGAAAGGCGGGTGCAACATGACGCCTGAGCAAGTGTCAGGGGACACCTGCCACTTTTAATAAGATACAGTGATGGTGAAAATCAACCATATGGGTAGTTCTACTAAATACTACATACTAAGGTGAGCTGCTGTAGAAATTTGTCACTTTAATCATTTTTAATGACTTTCCAAGGTAGTCAGTACATTCAGCCTGTCTGGGGTTGCTCCCTCTATTTCTCCCCAGAGAAGTTACAGTGGAAACTTCCTCGGAGACACTAGGCTGGTCACTGAAGCTCTGTGTGCCTTCTGAAAGGGAGTAGGGTAACAGCAGTTTCGCCTCTGTATGGGATGTTTCCAAAATATATTGGATGACCCCTGTTGAGTTCATGAAAATTCACAGAGCTTCACTGTGGTGAATGTGTGGCTGAGAACATGTATTGGCACACAATTTTCCCTTCCCCTGTATCTGAGAGCCTTAGAATCACTGTTAGACTGTAACAGTTGATGCTTCTCTTTATTTTTGTTTTAACTTTGTAAGTGTTGTCCTTCCATATAGAGATCAAAGTTCTCAAGGGCTAGAATCACCTCTCTTCTTCCTTGGGTTTCCACAGACCTTTAATTATTGAATGAATATGCAAAGGCCACCATCAAGAAAGCAGAAAGAATCAAACTGTGTCTCTTCCTTCCTGCCTCAGCTCTATATGCTTGGGCTGCATGCCTGGTTCCTTTCTTGCTCTCAAGACCCTCAAATGGCCTTTGCTGACTGAAGCCTTGACACCTGCCAAGCTCTCTCCAGCTTACTGTCCTTGGAGGAGATGGGTGCCATATTTCTACATCATTCCCAGTTAGTCTCCCTGGACTCAAGATGATACCTCCCACCTACAGGAGCACCAATTATTCCTTCCCTGTAGATAACACCCCTGCTATAAGGTTCCTACTGAATTAGTATCCAATTAGCAGCTAATTGGGCCACAAATAAACACCTGACTGAAACTGAACTGGTCTTTCTTATGAGTATGAATTGGAATCTATAGGACTTGGTGGATAGATGGGGCAACAGAAGCCATATTTAACAAAGCAGTGAGAAACAAAGCAAAGGAGAAGAACCGTAAGTCTGTTCTAGATCACTTTGGAATTCCAGATCATAGTTCTCACAGGCTCAGGTACACCTTGTTCTTTGTGGCATTCTGTTTCTTATGATGCAATGATCTGTGAAACACCTGCCAAAGCCTCTTGCAGCAACCTCCAAAAGTCCAACCACATCCTTGGACACTATCGCCAACATGGAATGGATCTGCTACCAGGACTCCTTGGACACTTTTGGACTCAACGGACATGCCGCCAGGATTCAGTCCTGCAAGTGGGAACCTCCATCCCTCTCCTTGTCATGCTTGTATTCTGGGTTGGTGCTTCTCCCAACATGCCTTGCAACTGAGTTATTGCTGGGCCATGGCAGCGAATTTGGGGAGGAAGTAACTTCTGTCCTTCAGTGACTCATAAAATCTAATTCTATTTAAAAAAAGAGGTGCATATGTTCAATTGAAAAGAAAACAGTTAAAATAGATGTTTTGCTGAAGAAACTTAACTGCCTGTGCCCACTGGCAGTTGGGAAATTGCGTGAATGTGCTGGGCTGACAATTGTCCCTGAGAAAAACTGCAAAAAGATTGGAGGAAATATAATTCTCTTGCGTCTGTACAGCAAGATGCCCCCATCCTAACTATTAAAGGAGGAAACCTCTACTTAATGCTTCTCATATTTTACCCACAGTATCTTTTAATCCTCACTTATTATGCTCATTTTAAAGATGATGAAATCAAATTAAGAACAGTTTAGTGAGTGTACAGAGACCCCACTGCTCGTCATCACAGATCCAGATGCTTCTGACTGAGGGGGACACGCTGATCCCTGTGCACCTTGGAGCTAATTCGCCTAACCCCATTTGCCTAAGACCAGCTCACCTAGGGAGCAATCTCTAAACATTCAACTCCCCTCTGAAAGGTTCTTCATCTATTAACTTTGCCATCTTGTGGCACATTAAAAAATTATTAAACTACTTTGCCACAGATACTCCTGAGATCATATCCATCTAAAGAAAGACAATTGCCCATAGACCACTCCCTAAATCAAATCAGTATTTCGATTTGCCCAGGCCCCCTTCTGATTTTTTCCATACACATATTCAATTTCAACTCATTTAGAATAGAGTATTGAATAGAATTTAATTTCCTACATTGTCTGGTAATATTGTGCCATGTGTATTTTTGAAAAATTAAAAAATCTAATTTGAGGATATTTCTGATATAACTTTGGTCTTCTAAGCCACTTCTAAAAAAAATTAAATTTGCATCATATTAAGAATGACAAAAATTGTCTTGTGTATTGCTGGATGTCGCTTTCATTTTTACCATTTTAAATGTGTTGAAGGATTTCTTTAAAAATTCTATTGAGGATCTTCAGTCTTCAAAACTCTATAGAGGATTGTCAGTGAAAAATTTAGGTGTATCAAATTTGCAGCAATGTTAGACTAGATTTGTCATTCTTTCGAAGATAGCTGATTCATGAAGGAATTCTGGGTCACCAAATAGAAAATGACACTGCACTCGGGCTATCCTGGCTTTCTCAGGGCTCCGCGCACACACGGACGTGCTCCTGCCTCTGGCACTGACACTCTCTCTTGCTGCTGTCGGGACTGCTTTGCCCCCAGACAGCCTTATGCCTTGCCAGCCAGCTCTGCTCTCTGCCCAAATGTCACCCTTATCAGAGACAATTTCCTTGACGATGCTATCAAAAGTAGCATCTCACTGCCTCAGTCCATCCATCTCTATCCCCTCCACTTTGTGTTGCTGCTGACGTGTATCTGTCTCCCCCATTAGAATGTAAATTTCAAAGGAACAGGGACTTTATCTCTCTTGTTCACTGATGTGCCCCAGATGGTGGTGCAGCTGGAGCCTGACACGGTTAGTTCAACAAATAAATATTTGTTGAGATCATCAATAAGCATTAGCACCGCCTGCACACCAGCAGTGATGACCTGACTTGTGGGGAGAGTGCCTTTCCCAGCCCCAGTCCCCCATCTGAAGCACCAGACTTGCCTCATATTCGGCATGACCACAAAGAAGGTAAATGTTCCAACATTTTAAAATTTTATCATAGTAAAAGACACACTGGCATGAATTCTTATCTGAACACTCCACCTTGATTCGAGCACAGTTATCTGACCATTCTTGTCACACTCTGAAGTGGTACTGGAAGTCCTCTTTTGAGTCTGTTTGTCCAGGAATAATACAAAATATTGATGTTTCATGATTATTTTGACTTTGGGGAATAGCCAGAAGCCGCGTGGTTCCATAGCCAGTGAGGAAGGGGATGAGGACTGTAATCTTTTTAGGAGCCTGCCTGTCCACTGAACGGCATGTGGTAGCAGCACACATGGTACTTTTTATTACACTTATATAAAGACACTTACAAAAGGACTTTCAGAACTGCTTCAGAAAGAGGTGAGAACAGGGAGTATTTGCGGGAGAATGAATGGCAATATGTCTTTTTACTATAATAAAATTTAAAAACGTAAACACATTGCCTCTTTCAGTCACCCTTGTTTGTACACAGTGCTTCCTAAACTTTGTCACTCCTCTGGAGAAAACCTTCTCTGATTTTTGCAGTATTCATGTGGACCAGGAAGGAGACTCTTTCATAGGAGAAAGAACATCCAGAGGGTGATTAGGAAATCCGGCTCACATTCTGGAACCCCCACTTACCTATTAGGTAACCCAAGACATTATTACCTTTCTGGAAATTGGTTTCATTTGGGCAGGGATATGGGCAGTAACACTTTCTCAGAGTGTTCTGGTGAAGATTAGAAGTGATCGTGTAGGAGGTAAGATCTTATAAGTCAGAGACCTGGCTAGGGTTTCCCACTCTAGGGTTCCGGAGTCTTTAAGAACAAATCCCAGTTCTGCTACTGACTAACTGTATGTTTTTGAAAACCTTTTATTTTTTTATGAGCACATATTTGCAGTACCCCCTTGTGGGTGGGGGGTACTCACATTCCTTGCGGGTGGGGGGTTACACATACAGCGCATCTCAATTCCTCTTTACATTCCTTTCCTCCTCCCCTTTCTTGATCCCCTTCCCATCTGCAAAAGATCTCTCTCCCCACTTCCTATCATTTATCTTTTATTTTGGCTATTATTTATATTTTGGTTTCCTTAGACAAAACATGCACTATTTAAGCTTGTGTGTCTATTTCACTGTGCTTAACTTTACAGTTTCTAGTTGCATCTATTTGCCCATAAACGACTCAAGTTTATCCTTTTGTAAGGCACAACAGTACTTCATTGTGCATAAAAACTACACTTTCTTCATCCATTCCTCTGTTGACAGATGAATAAGCTGCTTCCAGGATTTGTCTATATTGAATTGTGCTGCTGTTAACATGGGCATGTGTGTGTCATTGTAATACGAGGTTTTTAACTAGAAGCTTCTGCACAGTAAAGGAAACAATCAGTAAATTGCAGAGACAACCTGCAGAGTGGGAAAATTTTGTCAGCTATTTCTCAGAGGACAACTACACAGAATATATAAAGAACACACAAAAAATTAGATCCCCCCAATAAAAGACAAGCAAAATGGACAATATACTTCTCAGAAGAACAAATGGCCAATAAGTACATGGAAAAATGTTCACCACTGGCAATTACAGAAACGCAAATTAAAACAACACCAAGATGGTATTTTACTCGAGAAAGAATAGCTATCATCAGGTAATCAGTAACCAGTGTTGACGAGGCTATGAGAGAACAAGAAACCTACACCGCTGGTGGGAATTAAACAACCACTATGAGAATCAGTGTGGAGATTCCTTAAAGAGCTAAAACTAGAAATTCTACTCAACCTAGCTATTCCCCTTCCAGGCGTCTGACCATTTGTTTGGCATTTCGCAAGTTACTTCACTGGTCTAAATGTAAATTGGGACTATTAGCAGCACCTCTCCCACAGAGGTACTGGGAGGCACTGAGATAATGCAGTGTACGGGCTTAGCATGGAGAGCAACACACACCGGGGTGCTCACTGCTGTTCACTGATGGTTTTGGTTCTTGTTTAGGACATTACACCATCAAGCTATTCGCCAGTACAACATCCTAACAAAAGGGTGGCTCTGAGTTCAATGGATCAGTGACCCAGTGCTGTGTCTGAGGAAAGTATCATGCATACTCAATCCTTAACCCTTCTGCCTGTCCAGTGGAATGACAGATAATCTGTTCCATGGAAGATTTTTGGGTAGCCAGAATAAAATATTTTGGAAGACTCCTATGTGGCAAATGCTCCAATGGAAACCAGTTCCACCTCAGAGATGGAGACACCAAGGGATGGAGGCACCATGTCACTTACTGAGCGGGTAAGAGATGAACAAGGCTGGGTCAGAGCCCAAGCTCCTGGTGGAGACGACAAATAGGCTGGCTAGTGGGGATTCTGTCCCTGGGGTGTCAGGCAGGCTGCCTGACGGGTGATCTACACTCAAGACACTGTACAGTGTAGTGGTAAGGGCAAGGCCCCTTGGAGGGGGGTTGCCTGGATTCCAATCCTGACCCTGACATGTACCAGCCATGAGTCCTCAGTTCCCTTGTCTACAAACTGGGGGTGATGACGAGATCCATGAGTTGTCATACACCTTAAAATTGTTAGCTCTGTTCCTCATATAGAGTAGATATTATTGTAAGTCTTAAAAAACAATTTAATTCATGCAAAATTAAAATCCATGTGCTTAGCCAAAAAACAGTGAGAAAAATATAATTTAAATTGGGGCATTTCACTCCATGAGCATGTGTGCAGGATTCAGGTGAGATGGACGGGCTGTCTGCTCTTCCCTAAGCCAGCAGCACTTCGCCCCCTGCGCCTCTTGCTTACCGTGGGTGCGTCTCCTCAAGGATTCCCTCCTAAGCAGTACAGCTCCTACAGCCAGGTCATCCGTTCCTCAAACAGCAAGAACACAATCTGCTCCCTCCCTGGCCTTGCTGGACTGGGAGACAACGCACAGGCCTCCAACATGGGGCCCTCACCCCCACAAAGGGCACAACCTAGCTCTTGCACGCTGGACTCTCTTGGCTGTTTGCTCTCCTTCCTGGCAGGTGATAACTCCTTCAGGTGACACCCAGAGTGCTGCACAGTTTCCATGCCATTCCAGGCCCTACTCCCTCACATCAGAAAGCAGACTGAAATATGCACGAGTGAGCTAGCTCAGTGCTAGAGAATAACCTCAGATCCACTGTGTTGTCATTATCCAGACAGTCAATCAGCAGTGAACGGGCTACACTGTAATGAATATTAGTCACAGGTGACTAATTACTCGGAATCTGAAGATAACCAACTGGAATTAAAACTGCTGCTCCAGGTTTGCCCAGCGTCTTCCTCCAGAAAGAGCTTTTCTCCTTAGTACATTTAGCAGGTTGAGACTGTCCTTCATCTGGTGGTGCCCAGGAGCCAATATGGGCACCCCCCACCCACGGACAAGGCGACGGTGCAGAGTGGGAGGGTCCCAGGGGGGCCGGGGGGGGGTGCGCCTGCAGCAGGTGTGCCGCAGCGGCTGTTTCTATCACTGAAAGCTCTGAAGGGTTCCCCATCACTGGTCTTGAGGTTTAAATCCCAGAGGTGTAAGCCCTGTCTCTGTTACCACCTGAACACTTTCAGGTCTTAATCTCCCAAGGTAAAGCTAGAGATTCAGATCCTCTTCTTTCCCTGGCTTCCGCAAGTCCTCATCTAAGTCAACATTTACTTGCTATTTTTCTTTACGTTGACCCTTCTTGCATTCAAAGTATTTTATTTTAAAAGCAAATGCTAGTCCCTCTTAGAGCCCAACAGTGAACCAATTCATCACCTTGAAAACTGTTAAGTAAAGAGAAAGAATCAAGCATTTATTTTGCCTTTTCTGTATGAACCGGAGCATTAGCCAACCAACATGGGAAGCCCCTCTTTATAAAGCATTCCAACTAGTAAATAAAAATAAAACAATCCTACAGTACTGAACAAATTAATAGACCAAGGTACTGGTGTCAACTGCGGCAATGTCAGTAAGGGAGACAACTGGACATTCTGTGCCTTGGGATGGAAGAACACATCCATCATCCACGGTCTTGCCAAAGGGATCCAAGCTGAGCTGGTCCAAGCTGTATGCCAATGCTCAGGAAATGCAGAGGAGAGAGGAGGCCTGTTGAGGTGCTGAAGGGTACACAGCAAAGCCTGGAGTGTGATAATGCTAAGGCAAACAGCCCAGGATCCTCAGCAGGTAAAAGAACAGATAAATGGAAAGACGAGGTGTATCACTGAACACTTACAAGACACATCAAATCAGATGCAAAATGCAGTAGCAGCCCATCTCCCATGGCAAGTGGGCTCTGAAATCAGTATACTGAGCCCTGCTGAAAGTTAAGAGTAATCTTGAAGAATCCCTCAAAGCACGTTGAAGTCCTTAGGTTAGTAGCCTTTAGAAGCCACAACTGCAAGAACTAACTTTGCACCACTTTGCACTTGGGCTCTGTCCTTTCTCTCCTCAGCTACGGAGGCCAAGGATTAATGTGAACCAGACAGGAGTGAGGATTTACCCGGAGGGATCTCCCTTGCTTTCACAGACAGGGCTGGAGTCACAGGCGATGGCAGACAGTACATGGACGTTTTCTTCTCATCTCGGCAGCCCTGGCTCTGAGCTCAGTGGCTCGTGCCTAGGACAGTGTGCCTAGCCCCAGCCGTCCTCCTGAGGCCGTCCTCCCGGCAACCCATCTTCATGGAGGCCTGGCAGAGACCTCAGGCAACCTTCAGAGCTATACTGCAGCATTTTTCCAAGTGGTCTGGAGGAAGGACTGTAACTATCTAGAAGAACAGTCTGTGGACCTTTTCACGGAGCGCCTGTCCCCAAGTCACCCCTTGCTGTTAGAGAAAGGCTCTGCTCTGTTGATTACAAAACCAATTGCTTGAGTCCCTTTATCTGAGCTGGGACATTGTCTGCCTTAGGGGACAGTGCTTCTCAGTGGCAACTTGGGAATTCTCAGCTGACTCCCCTCAGCCCAGTACCTTTCTCTGTCTGAAATGAGACGGGCCCAGGTATCTTATTGGATGGGTGCTGCTGGTATAGCCTTCGTCACAGCCCAGGGAAACCCAGGAGCAGCTGTCCAGGGCCACTGGACAAGTTACCATGGTCTGGAAGCAGGAGTGCAGCTGGGTCAGGAATGGCGGCTTCCCCGGCAGCGCCAGCACCCGCTTCTCCACCATGGTGCACTCCACGTCGTCGTCCTGGATCACCACGTCCTTCTTCAGGATCTTCACTGCATAGAGCTCGTCTGTGCCCTTCCGCTCCGACAGCATCACCTGATGAAAACAGCGAGGGTGTTAGAAGGGGCCTGGTGGATGGACAGCTGCGGGTACCCGGTGTCCACTGAAACTGGCGCCCAGCTGTGCGGAGCTCCCCTCTGCTAACTTTGAGATAAAGGACGACACTTTGCACCAACCTCATGCTTTGCATGGTTGAGCCTAATCCAAAGAGGAAGATTCCAGGAAAGGCGACCGAGTACTGATTCCTTTGGGGTGTATACCCATGCCTAGCCAATACAGCTGGAATGACAGCCCCATGAAGACAAGTATCTTTGCCTGTTTCACTCAGTGCCATAACCCCAGAGCCTACAATAGTACCTGGCATGCAGCAGACATTCAATAAGCCTTCCTGAAAGCGATAATGAGGGAATATCTGATAAAACTGCATTTGGGACGCTGGTTCCTGTATTCATGCAATTACACAATGTTTTGAAAAGCCTGCTAAGCTCTGGGGAGGCAGAAGAAAACAAACGGACACATTCTCTGACCCTGAACTCCAGAGGAAGAAAGACTTCGGACAATTAATTAGAGGGGTGATTACTGTAATATTTTAACAGCTTCTCCTGGTGTCTTGGGGCTTCCTTCTATGAGCTGTGGTCATTCTCAGAATCAGCTAACTGGTACAGCTTACAGATACATCATTACTATCACTGGCACTAACTGTGCCAGGGAGAATTACATCCCGCAAGTGCTATTGTCAGGAAGATTCTGGGAACCTTAAGGCAGGACCACACTATGGAGAGGCCTGGGAGCTTCCAGGAGACTTCCTGAAGGTAAGAAAAATAAGAGTGAAGTATTTATAGCATGCACTGTGTTGGATCTTTTGCAAGTAATAATATTAATCGCCACTGTATTTTTGATCACATATCAAATGCACTAAATAATTATTGGATTTCACTTGTTAATCCTCATTTATTTTTGCACAAGAGTCTAGGAAGTAGATACCACTATGAATCCTATTTTACAGGAAACTGAGGCATAGGAAGGTAAGTAACCTGCTACATCACAATTCAGCTAAGACAGGATCAGGATTTGAACACAAGTCTACCTGACTAAAGTTCCTGTTGGTGGGAATTTAGACTTGTGTGTCCACTGTGGAAATCAGTGTGGAATGTTCTCAAAAACTAGGACTACAGCTTCCATTCAACCCAGCTATTCACCTTCTTGATATCTTCCTGAAAGAATTAAAAGCATCATACCACAGCGATATATGCACACCTTGTTTATAGCAGCACAGTTGGTAATAGCTAAATCTGGGAAACAGCCCAAATGTCCACCATTATCAACTGATAAATGGATAAAGATGTGTTTTTTTATACAATGGAGTACTACTCAGTCATAAAGAAGGATAAACTTGAGACATTTCTAAGTAAATGGATGCAACTTGAGGACATATCCTTGTGACCATAATTAGACAAACATGTAAATACTGCATTGTTTCTCTGGTGTGAGAAGCCAAAATGCTAAACAGGCTAAAACGCTAAATATATAAGAGATACTGTGAAACTGGAAGAACATGTTCAAATGGGAAGGGGACCTAGGAAGTGGGGAGGGGGAAAGGAAGGAAGGGAAAAGAAAAAAATGAGAAAAGAAGGAAAAAATGGAAACAAAGCTTTTGTAAATGAGGGGAAGATTGAAGGGAGGGGAGGGGAATGGGAGAGGAAGAAGGGATCAATTTATACCACGTACAGGTACAAATTCCCTATGATGAATGTGATCATCATGTATACCTAAAATGTACCAATGAACTTTAATTAAACAATAAAATAAAGTTCCTACCTCTAATATACCACTTGAAATCCAGAAAAAAACCTTAAAAGGTTCAGGTTAAGGAAATAAAGTTCTCAGACTTGACTTAGATTGGAGACCAGAGGTCCGAAGGAAGTGGGGTACAGAGTGGGCTGAGAGGCAAGGAGCTCAGCACACCCCACCTTGCTCTTGCAAAAGGCCCAAGCGGATTTGTGCTTGGAAGCGTCTGGACTCCCGCAGTCATGTGCTGAAGCATTGAGGCTGGGCTCAGCCACTCACCAAGTGCCCACCTCCTGCTCCCAGCACCTTCTCTCATCGCAGCCACAGGGGCCAAGGGGACACAGGGGTACAGGACACTTTAAGAAGGCTTTTGGTGCACACTTCCGCAGCAGTCAGACTTTTCTCAGCCTCTGTCTCCCCTAGTGCCTCACGCAAACACAAAAGCTGCTCATCTGAGCAGAGCACTGACTCAGTCCCCCAGATAGAGCCACTGGCTCCAGCGGCAAGGCAGACTCCCAGAGTTAAAATGTGTGCCTTCAGTTTCTTCGCTCCCTCTGCTCTCCCCACTGCCCAGGGGCTATTTTCCCTTCTCCAGCCCTTGCCAGGGCAGAAACGCTGACTGAAAGAAGCCCCTGGCTGAGGCTGTGAAGAGTCAGATCGAAAGCGGGGATTTTCTGCTCTCAGAATCCAGAGAAAGCTGGGAGTTGTGCACGTACAGAAGAAGCAGAGAGGTAACAGGACTGGAGACAGCAGGAAGAGGCGCCTTCTGTGGAAGAGTCCTGGAGCACAGCAGGAGGGCTCAGTACTGAGCTGCTCCCCACAGAGGATCCCTGCCTGACGCCTGGCCATTGGTCAGGTCACTATCCAAGAATCCTGAGCACTTATACTGCCCCTGCTCCTCCACTAAAAACAGGCAGGAGGGTTCTCGGATACTACAAAAGCAGATTCGGTCATAAAAGATACCTTAGCCCTCTGCGTGCAAGAGAAACACAAGGCTGGGAACTTCTCCCAGGAACAAAGATGACCATCCTACATCTATTTCAGTTATGCCCATTGGGCAGGTAAACAAATTGAGGCTCAGAGACAATACTTGACCTGACCAAGTACATTTTCTAAAACTGCAGCTCAGACCATGCTGCCTGAGTGCTGAAAGACCGCAGTGACAACCAAGGGCCGAACCATTCTGTGACCACGTCCTGTTCCTACTTTGCCTTTGAATATTCTCTTCCCACAGCCAGCACAGCCCTTCCATACTCTTCTACTGCTGAAAATCTGAGCATCAGCCCACATACTACCTCCTTCTATAAACCTGACGATCCACTTAGAAAACTTGGCTACGCCCTCCTCTGTGCACCTGGACTGCTTTGTACCCATGTCACTTACTTTAATATAGGCCTTTCCAAATATCAGTCCTCATGTGCCCTTTCTGCATTTTCCTGCCCCCTCCACTGTTATTTGCTTAGCATTTTAAAAAGTCTGCTCATGTGCCTGGCACATCGTAGGCCCTTATGATGACATGGGAAAGAAAACTAAAAAAATGTGGCCATAACACTAGCAAGGACAATGGCTACAATCTACGAGCTTCCTGTGAGTGAAATTACCTCTTATTTAATGGTCTCATGTGGTTTCAGAGCTTCCAGAAACTTTTAATACCAGCAGGGAGGGCGTGGGCTGTTTATTCAGCTGTCCCTCCATCTCCAGGGTGAGGGTTCCACACAGACTGAAAGGATGTGTTGAAGGGCTGTTCTTATCAAATTCCAAGCCACATCTGTTACCCAGGAATCTTCTGGGAGAGGAGTGATAAACAGCCCTGACAGCAAACACAACAGAGGAAGGTAGCCAGGAGTTCCTGGCTAGAAAGTTTGCTGAGATGAACTGTACCCGCAAAGCCCAATAGTGAAGTGTGGCTGGGAAGCTCGGCCTCTGCCTATGGAGTGGTGCCCTGTATTGGTTAGGACATGGACTTAAGTGTCAGAAGACCTGGTGTGATAGGTGATTGTGACGTTGACCTGAATGAATTAAGATATGCCTAGAAAATCAGTGGAGCATAGTTCTGGGTGTGTCTCCCTGGAGAGGACTGACACATAGGCTGAAAACTGAGGAAGATCCACTTCAGATGTGGGTGGCATGGGCGGCACCAACCAATAGGCTTATAGCCTGGATAAAACAAAAAGGGAAAGAGGTCCTCTGGCTCACGACCACCTTTGGACACTCATCTCCATTTCCTTCAGGCTACCAGGACAGATCCTTCAGCCTTCCAACATAGACCCTTCTGCAGCGAGCTCCAGGTCTTCAACTGGATCCTCTGGGTAGCCATTTTGTATTCTTCCATTCCTGATCCCTCAGGCAGACATTTTGCATTCTTCCACTCCACAGGTAGCCATTTAAAGCCTACTTGTAAATGCTTTAGATACCATACATACTAAACCTGTTTCTGTGATGAACTCTGACTGACACAGTGGGTACATGTAGAACTTCCACCATATACTAGATGTGCAACCTTGGGAAATTCACTTCACTTTTCCAAGCCTCAGTTTTCTCATCTGTGAAACAGGGGTGCCAGTAATATTCAAGGTAGAGATAGAGGGCAGAAAGTACACATTCAACCCAGCACCATGCCTGTCAAACGAGGAGCAACTAACACCCATGGACCAGGCTGTTCTCCCACGGTGGTGGTAGCACAGACCAGAAGTGTATTCTCTCAGTGTTCTGGAGGTCAGAAGTCCAAAATGAAGGTGTTGCTTCCATGTCTTTCCCCGAGCCTCCAGTGACTGCCAGCAGCCCTTGGCATTGCTTGGTGTACGGCTATCGCACTCCAATTTCTGCCTCTGTCTTTACGTGCTGTTCCTCCCTGTGTGTGCTGTGTCCAAATATCTCTCTTATAAGGACTCCAGCCACTGGATTTGGATCTACTCTAAGCCAAGATGACCTCACCTTAATTCAATTCATCTTCACAGACTATATACAAATAAGGTCACATGCATAAGTATCAGTAATGGGGCACTGAATGTACACTTAGTGGGGGATACAAGTCCCTCCACTTACTGGCTTCCTCACTGTGCTTCCAGAAGAAGACTCCGGGGATTGCTGGTCACCCTTGAACAAAGTCCCGATCTCCAGCTCTTAGCTGACTGAGGGATATCGTCCTAAGGGAACGGTGTGTTCATGTGCTCACCAGCGGAAGAGGGTACAGACAGCAAGAAACAAAGACCCTATTTACCACACCAGCCCCTGGATCAACAGACATGTGCTAACAGTGCAAAGCCCCACTGAGCTATCAGTTCTTCTCTCTCCACACTTTGTATCTGCTGCATCACAAGTTTTGTCAGCTCTGCATTCCAAATAGATGCCCAAGGCCAGTCCTCAGTGATTAAAGCCAAAGGCCAATCCTCAGTGATTAAAGCCAAAGGCAAGTCCTCAGTGATTAAAGCTACCACCTCAGCCTCAACTCCTACACTGCTTCCTGACCAGCTCTCTGCTTCTGCTCTTCTTGCTCCCGATCTCCATGAACATTGTCGTTCCACATATGTCAAAGACACAGTAGAATCTCAGGCCAGCTCCTGTCAGGCCATTCTCCCTGGGCTCCCCTCTGCCGTCCTGGTGTGTTTCAGTGAGATCCCGTCTCTCGAGGCCCCTGCTCTGGTTTTCCCTGGCTTTTGGCCTCTTCCCCCAGACACTCAAATATCTGCTCCCTTATCTAGGTCACGGCGCAAGGCACTTTCAGTGTCCTCTGTGCCCGCCCTCTCTAACCACGTATCTCGCTGTCATTTCCCTTCCCCTGTTTTATGTTTCCTCACAGCATCTATGACACTTGGCACTGCGTTAATGTTTGTTTCATTTACTTTCTTACTAAAATGTGAGCTCCAGGAGGGCAGGTATTTTGTTTGACTTGCTCCTTGTTAAATCCTCCACCTCTACTACATAGTAGATGCTCCGTGCATAATTTTTGAATAATGAATCAAAAGATCTCCGTGGAGAAAGTAGTTTTTAAAAACCCCCCATGTTTAGGTCCTGTGATCTAGTTACTTCGAGCTTTGGTTCCTTGGGTCTCAGCACTGTTCCGTTTATATATGGCTCTGTCCACTCCCATTTCATATGGAAATGGAGACAGCGTTCCAGAGTACACAACATAAATGAGAGGATTGTATGGTATGTAAACTATATCAACACAGATGAGTAAGAATTATTATACACTATACAATAAATTTATGTGTAGTGTGTATGTGTACACATTCTATACACACATCACACACCGATATTATCTTTCTCCCTCTCTCTCTTTACTTCCTGGAGATATACAAAACATAATAAAAGGCATATATTCTGTGAGCAAATGCTTTTTGAGGAGAAAAGCTACCTTTCTCAGAACTTGGGTCTAAAAGCACTATCTTGCATAGATCTTTGCACAAGCAGTGTTGTGATGAATGGTTTTCTTAATAGCATCCAGACAACGGGGTCAGAAAAGGAAAAGGAGGAGAGGGAGGAGAGGCCAGCACAGCTAGCACTGTCAGAGTATGCAAGCTCGACTAATGAACAGAGATGGGTGAAAGACTCCAGTGTGCTGACTTGTGAGAGTGCATCTAATGCAGAGAAAGATCACTAAGGGTTTTCCAGCATCACTTGGGAAGAGCAGGGTATAACGAGAGGAGGTCAGCGTGGGAGAGGGGCAGACAAAGAAGCTGAAGCATTTGTGCCTATAGGGTAGCCCTCCAAGGGGCTGTGAGACTCGGCTACTACCGCTCTCCTATGCCCTAGGCACAGTGCTTTGGCCTTCTGGGTGTAGGACTAGGGTTTATCTGGCTTATCCTTCTATTTTAGGATTCCGTTCTTTGAGGATTCTGTTGCTTTCTGGGGCTGTGTCCTGCTTGGATTCTAGCCAAGGCCACCCAAAGCCTGCAGAGGGTGCTTCAGACCATCCCAGAGCTCAGTTTTAAGGCAAACAGGGCCTTTTCCCTTCCCCCCGCGCATTCACTGGGTTTGCATCGCTGACTTCCATCGAGCTGCTGTTTCTCCACAGTGCACATTAGAATTCCCTGCAGAGCTTCCAGACGCTGATGCTTGGGCCATACTCCAGACCAATTAAGTCAGAATCTTCTAAATATTTGGGTCCTTCCTGTGCCAGGCCAGGGAGGTAAGTTGGCCTGGGGCCATCAGGGTATGTTGTAATCAGAAGCTGGAACTTGGGCCAAATCCTGTCGACCTGCTCTCCCAAGGGCATGCACCCACTCAGCAGCAGGATTTTTAGAGAATCTGGGTGCAGCCTGGTTTGCACAGACGGTGTTAGCCTCGCCATCCTCACCCTTATAACAGTAGGTAGTCTGACAGTCTTTGCCATGTAAGAGACTGCAGTACCAGTAGAGCCCAGTGACCTGGAAGCTTGTATCTAATGAGAACTGTAAAATCACAATAGTCCAAGTTCAGGTTCTAGAATCACAAGTTCAAATCCTGACTCTATTGTGCACTTGACCCTGTATCCTTGGGCAGGTTTCTCAGCCTCTTTGATTCTCAATTCCCTCATCCAAGAAAGAGACATAGTGATGTGTTAACAGTTTCTCCCTCACAAGGTTGTGAGACACATAACATTAACCCAGGCAAAGCTCAGTGTGTGGCACCTGGCAAGACATAATTATTCAAACAAAGGCACATTCACAGGGAATGGGAAGGACATTCTAATTCCTTCCATGGGTATAGGTGGTTCTTCCCCACATCCTCTATACATGGGAAAGGGAAAGGAAGGAATTGAGCTGGGAAAACATCAATATTTCTGTAAAATCTATGGTCCAGGAGGTCCTAATGCAGGGTTGAGAAGAAAAGGCAAAGCCCCAGTCTGTGCGTGGACACCAGGGCTGGACACAAGCTCTCCAGAAGAGACTAAGGGAATCCTGTCTCAGGGATCCACACACTCTGTAACAAACAGGATTTCCTGTGCAATCAGCAGACCACCTACTAACCTGTAAGGGTGAGGAGAACTATATACCCTACTTTCCAGGCTCTTCTAGATCTATCTCATCTGAAATGCAGATTTATCAACTTCTTCAGAGTGGAGCAAAGAGGAAGAGTGCAGGAGCTATAGGAACGTCACCCTCCCAAAGACCTGGAATGAGAGGGGAAGCTCTTCCATCCAGGAGATCTCACAACATGCTGGATGTGGGGGTAAAATATAGACACGGGTCCACCAATTCAGGGCCATGATACAAAGCAGATGAAAAGCTTGACATGCAATAAGTACATTGTTCATTACGGTGGTTTGCAAATTCTCAACTTCTAAGGTTCTCCCAACTTTACATTTCACTAGACACAATGTAAATTCAGTTGAAGGTCCTAATTCTGATTCTGCAAAGTATATTCTTCTAGTTCAAACTTTGGGTTAAATTTTCTAAGCATAATATGTCTAAATTTTATATTTGACTGTGGCCATGGCAGTTCAATACAAAGCCATGTGGCTTGAGGAGATCGGTACATTTGCCTCAAGCAGCCAGGAGGAAGTGAATAGTCTAAAAATGATATCAGGCTGCTAATAGCTTGTTTTGGAGCAAGCAACTGCAGAGACCTTGCTTAGTGAATACATACTTAAGGGAAAACTGAAAAGTGGTAATAACGGGGCAGCGATGCTACCTGGGAGTTAGCAGGGGAGAGGTGCGTGGGACTGAATCACCTCCTGGACACAGTCTTCAGGCTATTGACAGAAGAGCAGCGATATGCAGCATGCACATCAGCTCAGATGATACAATTTGGTTATTTCATGATTTATTACGTAAGGTCTTCTGTGTTTCAAAAAAAATCTCACTATAGACAATATAGGTGCAGATCCATGTGAAAGATAAGTTGAGTTTTCATTGCAGGGGTCAGGATGGTGGGTACATGCAGACACAAACCTTTGAAAATGATGCATGTCACACCTTGGATCTAATCAAGTTGGATTTTTGCCCACTAACAGAGAAACCATAGAAGTGTGGAAGAAAATGCAGAACGGACATGTGTTCAGCCGGTCACCTCTGGCTCCTCCTTGAGACTCACGCTTGTTAGGCAAATGTCACTACGCCAGTGAAGGTATGAATCACAGCCACTGCTGGCGAGGGGAGGAGAGGCGAGGAGGAGATGGAGACCTGAGACCCTCAGCCCCTGTGCTGTAAGTGAAGCTTTTTGAGTGGGTCTTGGGAAAATGTGTAATTGGGCTGTAAAAAGGTGAAAGAACTACTATGACAAGACTCAAGGTAGCACCAACGCTAATTATTAACATTGACAGAACTGATACGGATCCACTCTAGCTAGTAAAGGGTTTTCCGGGGGAGCTACAAGTACACATTGGTGAACATGGAGGACGTTATGCTAAGTGAAATAAGGCACAGGAAGACAAATACTGCAGGATCTCACTTGTATGTAGCATCTATAACAGTCCAACTTGGAGAATCAGAGACTAGAACAGTCACTGCCAAGGGCAGGAGGGGTGTGGACATGGGAAGATGTTGAGCAAAGGTTACCAACTTTCAATAGGAAGAGAAATAAGCATGAGAGATTTAATGCATGGCATGGTAACCACAGTTAATCATACCACATTGGATACTTGAAATTTGCCAGTGAAGATCTTAAGTGTTCTCACTATAAGAGAAAAGAAAAAAAAAAAAAAGAAATGTGTAAAAAATAAATAAAATAAACCTTGGTGATATGTATGACTTACACAAATTTCTTTGGGTCGTATGTTAAATTCAACAAAGCTAAATGATTAAAATAAAAGTTGAATTAATTTGACTGTATTTTAGATGGCTTCTTGGAAAACAAGCCAGCAATTGATTGCTTTAACCAAAAAGGCTATGGAATGAATCCTTAAGGGTCTGTCATTCATTTCAACAATTAGTTTGCACAAAGAAACCCTGGTTCTCTATCACCTGATCTGCTTTCTGAGCACAAGACTGGCTTGGTTGCTGCTAATAGAGACTGCAGTTTCTCCATGGCCAGAGTGGATCACACTGTGCACAGCAGAGGCCATGTAGCTCCTAGGACTCAAACTACCTCCTTGCTGCCTGACCACAAGTCTCTTACCTCTCCAAGACTCTGTCTTCTCATCTGTAAAATGGAGATACTGACTGCACTTACTTCCTAAGACTGTTGTATAAATGGAATGAGCAACACATATACAACACTCAGATGAGTTCCTAATGTTCAAAATCTATGACAGATCTCTGCAGAGGTGTTCAGTGGAGTTAGGACATAATGTGACACTGGAGGAGGTCAAACTGTGGCACTTTTAATCCCGGGGCCATGCACATGTGTACATCCAAGTATGCATCCTGATTGTTGGATGGTTACTGTTATGGTTAAGTCTAAAATGTTTCCTAGAACTGTTGCGTTCCAAACAGGCTCTTGGGGTGACTGCAGTATGGAAGCGTTATACTCAGCAGTGAACCAACCGGTCCACTGCAAAGCTTGTAGCTGACTACACTGCTCAGAGGCGGGGCCTGGTGAGAAGGGGTGTGTCCTGGGGGTGTGACCTGGAAGGGGGCATTCTTGTCCTTGGTTCTTCGCCTCTCTCTGCTTCCTGGTCTATCTCAGATGAGGGGCTTCTCTCTGGCACACCCTTTCCCCATGCCATGTCTGCCTTGGGGCCAGATAACCAGAGACTGAATGCACTGAAACTGTAAGCCAAGATAAATTTCCTTTTCTTTAAGCTATGGGAGTTGGGGGTTTTGTCCCAGTGATGGGAAAGTGACTAAGACAATTACAGTCTACAAGTTTCTACTATGATGTTTGTTCTACTCTGGATGGGCTCTGCTGCTAGTAACCCAGGGTTCACTTTAAGAGGACTATGGCTTTTTGGACTAGCATATGCAGGAGGTGGCAGGACCATGACAGCACAACAATTGGACCTGAGATAGCTTCTGTATTAATAATCTCTACCTGGTCCCTCAGTAAAAGGACTTGACTTAACTTGATGATGTTTGATGCAAAGAATTAGGCAACATCTTCAATAAGATGCAGCCTTTAAGGAAACTCCTATTTGGGCCTGTGTGCCAGGCAGGACAGTTACGTTCTTCCTTTGCTTACAGAAATTGCCCACACTGTAACTTCTTCCCAGAGGATGTCCTTGCCATCCTTCCCAGTGTGTGGATGGGAAAGTGGCCCTCATCCGTGGGCATAGCTAATGGAATATGGACCCCTAAGCCACATGGGCACATCAGCTGCTAATTATTGGAAGCTTGAACTCTGAAGAAGCCCTAGATTTGGGAATTACACATGGAGACCTGAGAAATGGCAAGGCTAAAAGATGGTCCTGATGCACATCCACAGAGACCACACTGAGGAGCAGCGTGAAGGACTGCAGGCTCTTGAGACAAAGACCCAGTAATTGAGCTCCTTTAAACTACCTCACCCAGACTGTGGACACTGTGATATATATAGAAAGCACCGCACAGGTCAAGCACCACCCCTTCCTACTCTGGCCTGACCATCTACTTGCAGCAGATGGGGAGTTGTGAACCTTGAATTCATGATATTTTCATTTTCCTCGTGACAATTAATTTGGTTGAGGAAAATGGTCTTTATCGAGTTTTGTAACTTACTGTCTTCTGAGGAACACAGGAGTGCAGAAAAGCAGCAGCTCACTTCACTGAGGACAGACCTAGGTAGTCAGGGAAAGTGGCTGGGGAAAGAGGAGCTGCGATACCACGCCACGATCAGAACTGCACACAGAAGTTGGGGGGGGGCAAGTGCCATAATTGGGATGGAATCAAAGAGTAGGCAGGAACCCAAGATCAGACAGCAAATGTCAAAAGGTTCTCTGGAAGAGGATTAAGGGAACAGGTAGCAAAGACTTTCAGCTATCTGTGAACCATATGATAAAGGAATTCACCATATGGTGCAGGAAGATAGCAAAGCGGATTGAACTAAAGGGAAGTGCTTTTGTGTGTAGGATTATATAACTATGTCTAATGTGTGCGTGAGTGTGTGTGTGTGTGTGTGTGTGTGTGTATACATACCACTAATGAGATTAAAATTAGGATAGACTCCCACAACTGGAGCTCAAAGACTTTAGAGAAGACCTCAGTGACTGGTACGAACTGAACTGCCTTTTCATCTCCTCGGGCCATTTCTTCCTGTCTGAAATTCAGAGCTGTGTTTGGCTCTATGGGAAGACACTGCTGTCTGGGGTTGGAGCTCTGGGCTGTTCTCCTGTTCCCACAGAGCACTCCAGTGGAGCACCTAACCTCTGGGGAGTTGAGCTGGAGGTGGCCAGGGATGGGCTGCTGGGATGGGGGCTGGTGTCGAAACCAGGATGACTTTTCCACTGAGCATACCTGGCGCAGTGCTTAGGGCTTGCTGCCCTTTCAGAAGTTCATGAAAGCATTGACTTTCTTTTAAAATCATGTAGAAAAAACAACTTCAAGGCAGAAGAAACTGTTTTAATATGTAATATTAATGTGTTTGCCTTTATACCAGAGAAATCCTATCATGTTGAGCTCTTTTTCTTACAAGAAGCAGGAAACCATAGATGGCTGTTTCAGATGATTGGGAGAGACAAGAAGAAGAAAGAAAAGGCTAGCGGTTTGGGAGATGTGTGGAGCCTGAAGTGGAGACATGTGCTGTTAGGAGTGGAAGGAAGAACCTGCAATCATAAATCTGTGTTTCAGGTCCTGAGCCTACCTCTTCCCAGCTGTGTGATCTTGAAGAATTCACTTCACTTCTCTGATTTACAGTCTCTGTGTGGGTATAGTGGGGTTCTTATCAGGAACCACCTTGCAGAACTGTGATGACAACTGTAAATCCGCAGCATGGTCCCTGGCAGTGAGCACGAGCTCGGTAAATGGTGGGGACCATCAGGAGGGCGTGAGGAGAAAGGCAGTGGGCGACGGAGCTGGTGAGTGTGCAAAGAGATGGAGGCAGAGACTCTGCAGGGAGTCCGATGAGCAGTACCTGCATGTGGCAGAAGCATCTCTAAGACGGCGAGGCTCCCCAGAGGCTGAAGCCCGCGGGGAGACCAAAGGGCAGTGACAGCAGGAACAGGACCCATGCTCGGTCGCCCTCTCAGGAGCACTGACTCCTAACTCAGAGTCCCAGTGAGTACTTGGTGTAGAGGGTGATCAGTGAGCAGAGAAGGATGAGACGGAACAGGAAACCTGGAGCCCTGCATCACCATGGCCACACAGTTCGTCTGGTGATAGCAGCTTAGGATGAAAAATAAGACCTGCAACCTCCTCCTGGAGGGAGGAGAGCACAGGCGGGAAAGACAGTTAACTTCCTAGACTCCGGGGCATTTTTGTGACATTTTAGGGGACCGCTGCTGAGACTAGGGACATGTGTGTCAGGTACCAAGCAATCAAGAGCATCAAGCCAGGCGCGTCCCCAGGGCACGCGAGCCCCACGCAGGCCGGCCGGTGCTCTGCAAGCTGGAGCCGCGGGCTTTACTCCTCCTCGATTGTTTACGCGCCGGGCTCCCGGCCCACGTGTCTCCTTTCCAAGGGCCACGAGAGAACACGTAGCGACCCCGAAGATCAGCCCCAATGAACATGTCAGTGTTGACTTTACAAGAATATGAATTTGAAAAGCAGTTCAACGAGAGTGAAGCCATCCAGTGGATGCAAGAGAACTGAGACTTCCGGGAAGATGGAGACCAGGCGAGTGGCAGAGGGAATCTCTCCCAGAGACCGATCTTTGCGCGCGGGTGCCCGGTCCGTGGATGCAAAATTCCAACTGATCGGGCTGCTTTCCACGGCATGAGCATTAAAGGGCCGGCTGGACAAGCTGCGCAGCGAGAAGTGGGCGGATCCTGAGAGCTGGGCGCCCGAGGGATCGGTGAGGTGCTTCGGCTGCAGCTCGGCTCAAATCGCGTACAGCCGAGAGAGTGATTGCGGCGGGAGGGAAGCCTCCAGCTCCTGAACCCGATCGGCTCGGAGATGGCTGTAACCAGGATTTGTTGGAGGCAGCAGAGCAGAGGAAACTCAGAGAATGAGCTACTGGGACAGATTGCGCCAATCTGGGCAGCGTTCCGGGATCCCGCTCAGAGCCCCGCCCCCGCAGCCGGCGCTGCGCGAACTGGAGCGGGCTGCGATCGGCGGGATTTCTGAGTCGGGAAAAAGCTCGATCCAGGGAGATACATCTGAACGGCATTCCTGCCTGCACGATCCTAGGGTGAGTTGAGTGGGCGCTCTAACCAGTTTTTCCTGAGTGGGGAAGAAGCTCTGCCCAGTGAGTGACATCAAAGCAGCTTTAAGGACGGCGGGATCTCCCAGGTAGGAAGAGCTAGCTAGGCGCCCCTAGGGGATTTGTGAGGGGGGAAGAAGCTCCATCCAGGGAGGAACACCTGAGTGGCCTGTCTGCAAGACGCCTGGGGCGGCGACCTGTTTATACGCCCCAGCCGGGTCTCGGGGTAGGGAGTAGAAGCGGAAATCTTAGCAGACAGCTTAAGGGACATTCTCCCAAAGAGAAGGAATCATTGGAGCAGCATCTGCAGCAGACCTTTGCCTGCTGAACTGCCTGGGGAATTTATAGCTCCACATTTTGAATCTGATACCCAAAAATGGGAAAACAGAGGAACAAAATGCAGTCTCAAAACTCAACCCCACCCAGAACAAGTTTTGAGTGTGAGGATACAGGGGAACCAGGAAGCCACATACTTGCAAGTTATGAAACGATTGCATCCGAAATGAAACAACTCCAACAGGCCATAAAAGAGCTTAAAGCAGAAATAAGCCACATACCCACAATGATTTCTCAGACAAAAAACGAGCTGAAAACAATGATGGAAGAAATGTTCCGTGCACATAGAGAAGATATAGACAAAAGACTAGAAGAAAATAGGAAACAAACGGAAACGTTACAAGAGCAGTTTAGGAATGAATTACCAAGAATGAAACAGGTCCAAAGAGAATGCCAGGACTTGAAAACTAACACTGAAAGCATGAAAAACCGTTTAAATGAAACCAAAGATAGAATTTCAGAACTTGAAGACAGCATGGCAGCTTATGAGCATGAAAGGAAGAATCTCATGATATCATCAAAGACACAAGAAAAGTCAATCCAACAGCTGCAAGATGAAGCAAAACGTAACAATATTCGAATTATAGGAGTGTGTGAAACAGCAGGAGATCT